>DWEI01001647.1:0-16110 GCA_018245875.1 Mysoria ambigua
ATTAAAACGCCGTATGTGTTTCAATAAACAGTTATGTCCTCTTGAAGCGAAGACATGGATGGACTACCTTCGGGGGATATACAAGCGAAGTACCAAAAATTGGCTTCTGAATATTCAAAGGTAAACCCAGTGGACGGTAACAAATGATTTTTATGCAGTCGGCAATTTGTGTAAATTCGTTATTTCCGCTTTTAGTTGAGGGTGCATGTTAAAGTATTGAAAAAAGGCGTTTTAGATGAGCAAGCTAAATCGAACGAGCTGAGAGAGACATTGAAGGAAAAGGAAAAGTCTGTGAGGAAAGGAGAATTGGAGATAGATTCTTTAACCTTTAGAAATCAACAATTGACGCGGCGCGTGTCGGTCCTTCAAGATGAACTTGATCTTTTACAGGTGAGTTAAAAGTTATATTTCAGTGAACACAATAATTTCGTATCTGCGTTTCATTTAATACTTCAGAATATTTATTTGTTCATTCCCTTATCTTATCTTATTTCGATTATGAGAAAACTTTTGTGACAAACATTCCTTGTTCCATCAGAATTATTTCTCTTTTTACCAAGAACTGACACAACTTACCACACACATTATATTGTATCTTGCACACATCTATGTATCTTGCTTGCACAGTATATTTTCTTTGTTTACTTGTTTAAACATTTGGTGTTAAATAGTTCAGTACATAAATTTATTCTATAATTTAAAACGAAATACTATTCTGGATATGTTTATAGTATTATAGTGTAGTCTCATAAATTTCTGTCTATATAAAAAGAATCATAACATAACTTCATGACTGTAATCCCTGAAGGGGTAGCCTCTGCCTACCCCTTCAGGGATTACAGAAGAGGAATGCAGAACATTCCCACGATTCACCAGTTACATTTACATCCCACTATGGAATAGGTGGTCAGCCTATTGCCATGCATGAAGCACATATCCAGACTTGGAACCACTACTAGATATTCTAAATTAGAAAATTTTGTAGTGTTCAACCAGGGAATTGAACCTGGGACCTCCCAATAGGCAGTCACACATGCAACCAACACAACACAACCAGCGAGGCAGTAAAAAGAATTGTGAATGTAGAAATCTTATGTCCAATCTGTAAGAATTGTGATGTGTCAGTTAGCACCTTCTCTGTAATACCTAGTGTAAAATATCATTATATATTATAACAATATTACAGATAAACATATCACACCTGTAATCCCTGAAAAGGTAGGCAGAGGAGTGTATTATCAGTCACATTTACATCCCACTATGGTGGTGAGCCTTACACTAGGAACATATCCAGACTCCAAGCCTCCACTAGAAAATCTAAAATAGAAAAAAATCCTGAATTTGCTATATTTCCCAGGCTGTCAAACTGGCTATACAATGGTTGCGAAAACATGGACTGCATTACACAATTTATATCTGTCTTTAAAATATTATAATTGTAGCTATTGTGTCACAGATAAGAATTGATGGAACTGTGTGCTATTGAACCTGTGTCATCGATATCAGTAAGCATTGGAATAAAACACCAAGTGTGTGTTCAGTTTGTTATTATGTATATTATCTTTATATCAGATGCTTTGTACAGTAGGCAGAAATCACAGACTTCTAAACATCTCTAAGCTTGCAGATCAGACATTTTCAACATCTATGTATGTGTGAACACTAGTGATGTATTGAATATTTACATTTGCGAGTATTGCTATATTTTTGCACATTCACATGTGCACAAAAAAATTTACATTGTGAATTAGTGTCTACATTATTTTATTTAACCGCCTAAATGATTTCATTCTTCATCAGCCAATTTGTTTTGTTTATTGTAATTTGACTCTTTTTTTGTTCCACTGTTGGAACATGGGTCTCCTCTCGGAATGGGAGAATTAAGGCCATAGTCTGCCACACTGGCCAAGTGTGGGTTGGCAGACTTCATATACCTTAGAGAACTTTTTTTTGGTAGTTGGTCTGAAAATAGAATTACTCAATTTTACTTAAAGTCAATGTCTGTATAAATATGTGTATGTATACTCTGAAAAGCATATCCCTTCATGCAGTTGAAGTTGTCCAAAAAATCGAAAAATAAAGCAGATGAGAAGCAACCTACTGCCAGCAGTTCAGCACCGCTGGACTCTGGGCTCCTGCAAGAGGAACTTCAGAAAAAGATAATTGAGAATGCACAATATGCCTCGCAGGTAACCTGGTTTTATTCATCAAATATTGCCTTATTAATATAATTCATAATTTGTTTATATGTCTAGACAGAGTAATAGTACATTTCTCAACCACATGCTGGGGGCTGTGTGGTAAGAAGTGATTCGGCCTAGCACTGGCAGATCACTGTATGGTACTCTCTGTCTAGGTATAGCTTGCTTATAGGCTTTCTGCCTATGGTCAATAGAGTAGATGGAACTAGACACTGTGCTCTGTGATCTCCAACCATGCAGATGGGGGTTGCATGCACCTAGCGCGCGGGGGGGGGGTTGTGGTCTTAACTCGTCAGACGAGACTCCAAGACTTGCAGTGGACTGCACCATACTGATAGTGATGTATAATATAACATAACATGTAACATCGCACCTGTAATTCACGAAGTGGTGGACAGAGGAGTGTAGTATTAGCTCATGTTACACCAGTTGTTTGAAACCTATTATGCAGTAGGTAGTGATATCTATACACTGGATATAAATTTAGACTTGGAGGCACTTCTAGAAATTTTTAACTAGAATTTCTTGTTAGAAAAACCTCAATGGTACCCCATCTGGGATTTAAACCTAGAATCTCTAGATAGGCTGTCACACCCATAACTACTCTTCTAATTAGGCAATCGGCATATATAAAAAAATAAGATGGTTTAATTTTTTTAACATATTCAGCTTTCAGACAAAACATTCGAAATATCACAGCTGCAAGCCACCATAGAGGACTATCAGAAACACTTAAACGAATCTGAAAGTAAATACAAGTGTGAAATAGCAAAATTGAAGAATAAAAATCAAGAATTACAGTTTTCACTGGAGGAAGCGCAGAAGGAACGGCTTGGGAGCACTCCTAACAAGGCCTTAGTAGGCAGTAGTCAGCCTACCAGTTGTAATGGTGACTTCTTCTCGGAGGCAGGCAGTCTGGTAAGGCTTTGACGAGGCCATAAATCTAATTGTATAATTATTAAAAATCTTGTATTTTGCTATGTATGTATTGAAGTCGAATTCACATAAATGTATTATTATTCAGTTTGTATGTATGTATATGTTTTGTTTGAGAATCAAGTCCATAATATTACTCACAAGGTGTCTATTTGCAGGTTGGCAGCGAGGACGCCCTGAGCTCTGTCGATGAGCTGCATGTCAATGAACAGCTGACGACTAAGGCTCACACACTAGAACAGGTATTGGTGCATCACTATTGTTCTAAAATGTGTCTGATGATAGTATCAGTGGCTGATTAAGTAAGCTGTGGGTACAGATAAGTGATGTAGGGAATATTCGCATTCGCAAAATTGCAGTGAATATGAAATTCAGAAAAAAAAAATCAGATTCCATTAATTTTTTATGCTTTTTGATACTAGAAAAAGTAACAAGCTAATAATGAAATTATCAATCTTCACTTTATCATTTGGTATTTATTATTTATTTACTTCACTTTCAGCAATGAAGCAAATAATTAAATTTTTCTTAGAACTTATAACACAAAAAAAATCACCACAAAGGAAAACTAATTCTTCTAAGAAAGTTTCTATCAAAAGCTGAATATTCACATTCGCGAATATAGGTAGCAGTTGTTCGCTTTCGTGAAAATTCAAAGAGTCACATTCGTTACATCACTAGTCCAGATCTTTGAGTATTGTTAATAATGTAATTTTCAATTAAACAAATACAGTAGTATCATTAAGTAATATTTATAAATAATAATTGTTAAAAATCGGCAAATTAGAATGAAACAAGTATTAAGTATTTCCTCTAAGGAGACTCGTTACAATATACATTGATAATTGTAAAAGTGTGTATTGAAATGTAATGTATGGTGTATGTAATGTAATGTATTATAGGGTGGGTATATTTTAAACCAGCAGGTATGCCATCACAGTACAATTGAATCAGATTTAATTTACTTAACAACTCCGAGAGTACCCAGAGTGCAGTGGTACCAAATGATATTTCCAACATTGTTCCAACATTTCTTTCATTTTACAGGAAAACCAAAAGCTCCGGATGGAATACGAGATGTCACAAATGGAAATTGAGAGTCTGAAGTTAGAAGTGGCCAAGCACGTGTCCGCGTCGCAGAGGAGGCGCGGCGACGGCCACGACTCGGGCGATTTCAATAGTTTCAATGAAACGTCAATAGGTAACGTGGCATTATGGACACTGATCAAGCGACCTTCAAACGTTATTAGTGGCTTTACTTAGTAGTAGTTACCCTGCTGCCCTCTGACCTCTCCTTGTTAGTTTTGCTTTTCCGGAAAGTAAAATCGACAACGTTTATATCGTGAGCGAATGATAGATGTCGCTACTGTTGCCTATATAGTCACAAAGATGGCGCTAGTGAAGATCGGAACAATGTTTCGCTTTCAGACGCGGAGGGCCGAATTACAGGGTTACTAGGCAGCTTGGAGGTGCCGTTCTTGGTGAGCCACGAAGTGCAGGCGCGCGAGGAGCGCATGCGCGCGTACTTTAGGAACAAGATCAGCGAGCTGGAAGTGCAGAGGCAGGAGCTGCAGAGCAAGACTGAACATTACGTGAAGGAAGTGAGTGTTGTTCGTTAAACTCACTGGCGATTTGAACGGTCTTAGTGGTGATTTTTTAATTTCTTTTAACATATTTATATAACCTATTCGAGGGTAGACACATAAATGATCAGAGCGAGGATGTCCCCGTTTTGAGATGGAGTTTTCAAGCCCATACAGGAATAACTGTTTTGTTGTTGCCGTAATCAATAATGTGACCTACCATTACCTAGAACTATCAAGACGACACTCTTGTGAGTTATGCTGGGAATGGAGTTTTAGTTTCCTTAGCTATCCACTTTTCTCGCATTTAAACATAAACAGTGGATCCTGTTACTGTGTCCACATCACACCTGTCCACACTTGGTGCTCTGTAGGTCGTATTTCAAGAGACAGCACATAGTTGTTATGTTTGCACAATTAATAACAATATCATTTATCGTTCTCAGTGTGAAATGCTTCGCCTGAGGTTCGAGGAGCTGGAGCGGGAGAAGCAGACGGACACACAGGCGATACAGGAGAAACATCACACGATAAGCAGATTGGTAACAGAATTTAGATTTGTTTTGAATATTACGATGCAAAAGCTGTGCCCTGATCCCCAAGCCGCTTGCCCGGGGCGAGGATTACGGGCATACGACGTCATGGGGGGTCCGGTGCAATCTGAGGACGATGATATGAAAATTGATTCAAGCTGTTGTCGTCATAGCAAGTGGCCTAGTTGACGTCTGCGAGTTATAACGACAATGACTGAACATCACAGTGTGGTAAGTTCTGAAAACCAAAATGTATATTAATGTATGTTGACAGGAAGAAGAGCTGCACTCGACGTCACACAACTACGAGCAGCAGATGTCGGTGCTGACGGAGCACGTGGCCGGCCTCAACGAGCAGCTGGCGCGCCAGCACGACCAGGTGCAGCATCTGAGGCACCAGCTGGCCGCCAAGAAGAAGTAGCTCCTTAGTGCCGTCTAACCGCTCGTCAGCAACAAGTTTGTAACGCGGCGAATGGCCTTGACTTAGTGATGCGACGAATTCTACACAGACCAGGCCGAGAGTGAGTTCTGTGGGGCGCAGAAACAGAAAGACATTTTGGGATTTCAAATTGTATGCAGCTCTGATGCCCTGATGTTGCAGATCTGAACATGGCTCTGCGAGAATTACGGCTAGAACAGTTGCTAGAAACTATAAGTAAAGCTTGAAATTTTTAAGGATTCTGTTAATTTTTTCAACTATGGAATCATTACTATAACTTTTTTATATTACAGGATTTCTGGTGTTTCCACCATTATGATTGAAACTTATTATATATCCATTTAATTTTCTATAATCAATAAGTACCATCAGCATTAAGTTCAGTTAGTCTGATAATTTGACTAAATCATCCTAATATGACTACTGTGTGGAGCTACTAAAGAGTTAGGTTAAAATAAGGTTCCTGGTACTTCATCTAAGGCATCTGGCGTGACTTTCTAATAATAAGATCGGCGAGCTTGCAAGACTTGCAGATGTAGTATGGAAAATTAATAAAGCACTAAGTCAACAACATATTTCAAATGTATTATGTTAACTTAATCATTAAGATGTTATGACTGTGATCAAATTAAATCAAAGGAATATAATAACCATAAGTGTTGGCAACATTTGTATTAAGTTCCCCTCGGTCATTGTCTTTAAAATTTAGGACTTTGTCTCGTCTGCCAGTATCTGGTTAAGAGTGGGTCTCGGTGTCCCTGAGAGCATGCATCCCTCGTTATTACATTGTGTATCTGTTTTGTCATCCTTTCGTCTGTCATTCTTACTCGGAGGCCATCTGATATATCGAAAGAATGTTTAAGAAGAGAGTGATGAAGGTAGGAGTAGCGCATCAAGTCTGAGGGGACGGTGATAATTCATACTTGGACCCGGTGTTATAAACTTGTATTAGAATAGTTATTAAAGTTCTGAACACATCTATTAAGGAATCAAGCAATATATTGCAATACAAACATATGATATTTATCTGTAATTTTTTCAATGTGTGTGAATGTTAGTAAAAATGAAAATTTATAATATTTGTGCAGTGTGAAGTAATATTTTATAGAGGCTCTATTAAAATTTAATGTATAAGGAACATTCCAAGCAAGTTTGCCAATTCGAGCATTAAATTTATTAAGAGGAGCCAGAAAAAAATCACATTCAAAATTATTTAAAAATTATTGTGAGGACACAGAGGGATCTTGCGACAACGGAGGAGTCAACGTATGTATTGCATGCTGTGGTATAAATAGTTTGGAGAGTTTTTTTATCTTAAGATTCCATTTGTTTTCTAAAATGCCTTCACCCACAAAATGAGTCCTGTAAAGTATTATGTAGTGATTTGGTTCTGTAAAAGGCTAGGTAATCATTATATTTGAGAAGACACCTCTCACAGAATGTGGCCGGTCCGAATCGTTCGCTCTTAACATGACGTCAAGTTACAATTGGACACGCGATCTTGTCCTGGCACAGACATCCCGCGGGGTCGCGCTGGACTACTAGGTATTTAAGCGAAGATGCCTTATTGAATAAAAATGAAACTTAACACCATAATTCAAATCATCGTCGTAAACATAATGAATAAAATTGTAAAATCGTAAATAATTAATGAACATGTGTACCTCATTTTATTGATGTGTCTTATTTAGATATTAACATTATACAAAATAATTCGAAAGTAATAATTTCGGCACTGCCCTGATGATAGATAGAAGTTAGATTATATAGTTTTATCGTTGGCGGTTCATCAGTAAAATGATATAGATTAGAATAACCTGGGCTTCTGCGGGTGCTGCCATCTAGCCTTCAAGTTTAATGCTTATATTATTGGAACTTCGCTGTCCTTTGGACGATAAGGGAAAAAAACCATTGTTCGGGGACAAACAACTTTTGCATTTTATGATCCATTGATACTTTGAAAACTCATTAAAATGTTAACTTTGCTATGTAATAATTTTTCTAGAACTTTATCACACTCTTGTGTCACACATGCTTTCACTTCAATTAACTGACACGCCATGAAAAAAAATTGTAGCCACATGTTAAAATATATTATTACGTTTTGATGACGCTAGAATATATACATGCGTTTTTTGTTGGTGACAACATATTAATTGAAGTTACTAAATTTACTCTGGATTTTCAAAAGTAAGTGATCTGTGGCCGTAGACACTGCAGGCTCTAATGGGCTTATGGTACAATTTTTGCAGCAGTTTAAAAGTATATACAATGCAAGACATGGATTATTACCAAAGTACAATCAAAACTTAATAAGTAACACACTCGTTTAAGAAGATGTAAGGAAAACTTTCTTTCATAAGGTTTACTATTTTACACACTCTACTTTATTCTAATGTAGAGATGCAAAATTAATTCCTAAGCGATGTAATAAATTAATTCTTAAACAATGCCTCTTCATCACAGAGTACGTACACGTATTTGGCGGGAAACTTGTTGAACTGTCAAATCAGTTTGTGAAACGTAAATGAACTTTATTAAAAATTATCTTATGGAAATTGTAATTTTACGACGTTCACAACAGATCTTTTTTTTCATAAGTCCATGTGCTTTGTTCCACTCACCGCCATTTTGTTGCCTGAACGTTGAATATCATGTTGTACAATAATATAAATAATTCAGGAAAATATATGCGTACGTCAAGAATGTTCTACACATTTGTATGTTACTATAATAGTACGTAGGTATGTATCCTTGTCCAACTGTAGGGTAAGTATATATCGTGTCGTAAGCTTTGTTCCCTGTTGTATGAAATTGTAAAAAAAACTGTTATATTTAAATTATTTAATATAATGTATATTGCAAGCTGTCGCGCTGCGGAGCTGTTTATATTTTTATTCAAGAAAATTATATGTATGTTTTGTGATTGTATACGAAATAAATTGAGGAAATCAATCCTTTGCGTTTAACTTTGCAGTTAGTTAAACGGAATGATTGCTTGCTTGATTTATTTTAAACGGTTGATCTCGACATTGAGCTATGTGGGGTTAGATATGAACTATAAGGAATGTGCGTATAATATTCGTATTCGTAACCCGTTTATGTCTCTTACTGGATACACAAAATAACTAATGAATAGCCCAAAAATAAAATAGGACTAATCACACAAATTGGGCGTTTACATTTTGGCAATACATGTTGCTTTTGACTTATGTAAAATTTGCCTAAGGTCCTAAGCGTATGGTTTATTTTTCTATTTGTAATTAAGATTTCATTTGAAAGGTCTCTTAAGCGTTTCATGATTGTTTATGATATTTCGATGGACCGTCAGAAAATCAGAAGTTTTGATATGGTATGATATGATTGTATTTGGATTATTTTTTGTGTGTATATTGCCAAATTTCAATTATCTTTAAAGATCATTGTGGGACACATTAACTCAATTTTTATTGTAATATTATTGTATACTTTCATATTTTGTTATTGTTCGCGGGGTTTTCTAGAATGAATGTGACAACGTCTTGGATACAACTTTGTATAATTCGGTTCGAAGCTAACATATGTGTAAGTACCTGTATCTAAAAATATCTTTATTTAAAAAAACAAGAAAGTAGTAAAAGTGAAATATATTATTTCTATCCATTACACATTCCTTATATTGCATGTATTAATATCGACTAGGCCTAAGTTAGCCTTTTTATAGATTTAGGAAGATTTGTCACAGATGCAACATATTCAGGTTGGTTTTTCATTATTCAAGCTTATTTGAATCTATATTAATCGACCAAGTTTCGTATTTTATATTAGATATCTAAAAGATCCAAATCTCCAGATCTCCAAATTTGACCTTTATGGTTTGTTAACTTCAATCTGATACTAAGTTAATGTATACCATTGTATCTGTTACTATTTACAAATAGAAGATAATTACGACATATGGATTATTTTCATGTGAAATTTAAATTTAAATTTCATGTGAAAGTTTAAAATACGTCATACTGATGTCTTCTTTGAAATTGTGCGCTCCAAGCCTGCGATGGCAACAGTTGGAGGACAGATTGGTTCGCGTTGCAACGGGGGCGGAGGGAAGGGTAAGCTTTTTAAAATACCTCGCCGCTCGATGGGAATACCAAGTTCTATGCGAGGTTGCAGCACATGCCTGAGGACAAACCGAGCCGTGGTCAACAAAAGTACCATCGTCCCCTTTTTTGTTTAACAAGATAAAAAACTGAAAAAGATGGTAAAAAAGTTGTCATTGAAAACAATTGAATTCTATACACCTGGTTGAAATGCGTGAGATGATTTCCCAGTTCATTTATCTTATCTTGCCAAATTTGTTATTAGCGTATCCATCTTAACCTTACATCACTTGGAAACCGAACGAATTAGAAATGCATCTAAACTTTGTACTGACAAATAATTTGTTAATGTGTTGCTATAAAAATATTAGCCACTGAAAGGGTCAATAAATACTATTTCAATTGATTACGTATGCTTAAGTTGCATCGCTCCACGAACTCTTTGTCACTTTCGTCTTCGCTAGATTTGTTTTGGGCACTGAGTTAAATATAATGTACCAAAACGTTTAAATTGTACTGTATAAAAATGATTATACAACGTGTATTTATAAATATGAAATAAATAGTTTTTAAATAATTGTCGTTGTCTTTTTAACTCCTGACTAATGTTATTCTCATGTCTATTAGGCCCCTCATTCTCGCCGCGGTAACAGAAATAAATTCAAATTGATAAGGACTCAGACCTGAATTAGATACAATGATTCGACGATCAAACGGTTACGCCATCCGGAATCCAAGGCTGAAGTGATAGATTATTGTAACATCCTATGTTAAATGATAGTTGTTTATAAAATCAATACCACGTGTTTAATCCCCTAAGAGGCGGGCAGAGTGCAGTACACTCCGACTCACAAGTTATGTTTACGCCCCTTCATGAAACAGATGGTGGGTATATTACAATACAGCAAGCACAAGTCCTGACTCTTCGGAGCCAGTTTTAAAGGTTCCGGTCACAAAACGTCAATAGTAACCGGTCGAGGGTAGCAACAGTTTTTGTAATATGTATATATTATATATGCATTATTTATGTTCCTGATTTTAGTGGTTCAAATCTTTCAATCAATATACCTATCTTTTAATTCGCTGATCGTAGAACGTGTAATGTTGCCTTCATTTAGTGATTAAAAAGTTTTAGTCCAAATGAGTGAAAAGGACAAATAAGAGTTACACTTATTTATTAATAAAAATAAATAAAACCAGAACATGTATGCACAACTTTGTATTATAACGATAATCATAAGCACCTTATAATATGTCATCTGTTACAATATTTTGTTTTCAACAGTTACATTATCGTTATAAATATTTATACAAAATTTATCAATTTGTCGAACAGCTTTGCAAAATATACGCTAACGTGAGGTGTGGTGTGCTCGCGCACGCCACGCTGTCCCATCGCCGCCGAGCGACTGGCGCACGCCGAACTATCATTAGTCGTACAAAACTGAACTGCATTATATTTATAAACCTTTATCTTAATATATACCGTGTGCAGTCGCTCGGTATGCGTTTACAAAATGATACATCCTCACGGCGCGCGATATCGCGGACGGCGGCGCGCCCGCACGCGCCGGCGCGCGGTGTCGCAGGCCGCGGCGACTCGCTCTTACGAAAACATAAGATCTACAGGCAGATACAGTAGCTCGACGATTAATATTTACGTAGCAATTTTATAATATACATATAGAAAAGCAATACAGCATTTGAAATATTTCATTAGGAAATGCAATAGTCCATCTCAAAACGATTCATTTAAATAATGGCACAATGTTCTATCAAAAATCCGTGACACGTTAAATACGCACGTAAAGTAACCACACAAACCCGTTATCTGCCATAGAACATAAAAATGAGACTAACAACAAATCGATTTACTACAATTTCACAGTCGATCCTTACTTAAATCACTGGACATATATTAGAAAGATATTATGTACATAGAAACAAATATAGTGTATAATAATACATAGGTGTTTTCAGTCACACGCGTCCACGTCCCGAGCTGGCACACACACACACACAGGCGCGCACACGCACACACGCACGCACACATCACAACGTATCAAAATGTCGCTCGCTCGCGCACAGCCCCACTCAGTCGCGTCCCGGCGTCGGCCGTCACGTTTGGCACCCGCGCGCACGATTCGTGTGAAAGACACAATAGAAAAATGCAATCGTGTCTGCAAAGAACGGAGATGTAACGAGTGGCACTACTATTCGAACGTTCGCGAATGTCTGCAACCGACAGTCGCTACATCACTAGTAAAGACAGCTAGTGTGCCGTGGGCTAAAAGTGCGGCTATTGGAATAATTGTGTCAATTGTCGAGCTAAAACTGTACACTTGTGTATTCACTACGAGTGTGTGTATCTTGAAATAAACAAATACATATAATTTAAATACGAATTAAGAGATTCCCCGTTACCGCTGATTTGCATGTAAATATATACGCGCTTGTACCGTTACGTTATTTAATTGGATTACAAGTAGAAAGTAATTCGTTACGCCATTTAAAAATTTCACATCACACTTTAAATTTAAAGCGGCTTTATATAATAAGATTATGATCACATTAATAATAGTAGCAAGTTTTTTTATTGGTAGCTTCAGTGCCTTTACAAAATCCAGGTATCTCATGTAAATGTACAACAATTACAATTTTAATCTAGAAATCATTTTTTTTTCATGAAAGCCCAACCTGTGCATTTGTCAACAATACACGGACGTACTACCGACAAACCCTGCTTGATACTTAGCACAGAGTGTAGCGCGCTCGGACGACGCGCACGCGGGGCTCGGAGCGCCGCGTTACAGCGGTAACGTGACAAAATCCCCGGTCGTCAGACACTGACAACATTAATTGACGAACTTCATGGTCTGAATGACCCTGCCTGCTCCGTCGAGGCTCGTGGTTTAAATTCGCATTTTACATTTCGCAGTGAGAGAAGAGTGAGAGCTTAACTGAACTTAATCAATATAACGGTTTCGTGGTGCTGGATTAGTCATTAGTCAGTTATGAATTTTTTATACATTAGTTGAGTTCCTCATTAGTCAGGTATTCAGCGTGTATATGCTAACGTCGAATTCTGTCAACGTTGACATTAGAAATGTAAAAACGCTGATGTATAACCGGCATAAAATGACACGACATCCCTGGAGTGACCGATCGGCCCCCGGACCGGGTTACGCGCGACCAACAAGCAACCACATGCAAACCGAGCTTTAGTGTAATAATACTATTTTGTCAATACTAATGTTTAATAAATTAAATTAAAAAATTAACATTGCTGAGTAAATTCAAAAATAATTATTATACGAATGTCAAACAAAAAATTGAGAGAAATGAATTAAAATAATCTCGTGCTGAATGGTCCCCTATGAAACCATTAGTAGAAATAATGCTAATGACTGACCACATTAGGGTGGGCAGGGGACACTTACACGGAAGATGCATTAATAGTGATTTAAGTGATATTAAATATAATTTGATAATTCAATTGTGTATCAAAATCGTCTTACTGTATTTTATTATTTATTGCGATACAAAAGTTCTACGGGAATATTTATTTTAATAGTAGAAATTAATATTAATTCAAAGTCTTAACGTTATGTTAGTATTAAACGAGGTACCCCACCTATTAGAAGTGATTGCTGAATATTACATATTCTATATTAGTAAATGAATGTATAAAAGAATGAACGAGTGTAGGGATGATCGTTTTAAATTTAATAATTCAATTACGATATCAACAAGACTAATAGTTACAGCCGTGACATATAAAAAAATGCATATAATGAATGAATTGAAATAAAAAAAGATAGTGTATACAAGGAAATAGGTAATATTAAAAATTAAGGTTTAAACAATAATACAGAGAATAAATTAGTATATCTGTAAGTGTACTAAAATAGTTTGAAAGTATCCTTTGTGAATTAGGAATACTAATAATTATGGACAATGTCTCAATTAAATATATAAATAAAATGCATAAAATTAGTAGCGGAAGCCACATTCGGAGCTCACTGCCGCATCCACTGAGCTCACTAGCGCGCTCCAATGGGGCAAGCGATGGAATGATTTAGGCACGTTTAAATACATTTCATTAGAACATCGGTACACACGAACCAAGCAGTCACCATAATTTTTTTCACAATTACCCCACGCAAATATCAGAATTAAATTATCCTAAATCATGCATTCGTCTAAAAATTTTATAAGTACATATATATGTGACTGTAAATATATTCATTCGGTCAAATTAAAAAAAAGAGATTTCTTCATTTAAAATAACAATAAAATTATATTAAAACCAAGTAAAATTTTGTATTAAGTACGGACAATACTGAGAATAATTGATGAAACAGAATACATCCCTTTTGTGATCGATAAAAATAAAACGGACAAAAATAAAAAAAAAATTAAATACAACCAACAAGTACAAAAAATAAAAATTAACGTACCTTCTAAACATAAATATGTTCGCGATTAAACTATTACCATTTTAAAGTAACATTAATATAATATAAATATAGCGTACATAATCTTTGATTCAAATACATATTAAAAGATAAAACTAGAGCAATGATTGTTTTTATTTCTAATTGATACATGTAATTACCTATTCTTATGTGACTGGCTAAAAAGAAAATGAAAATAGAATAAAAAAAAATCGACGCTACCGCCATCTACACCGATTCGCGACTTAAACTAAACTACCGACATAGAAATAACACAACGGAAACAGAAATAACAACAGAATATATATAAAAAATATTAAACATGGCGCCCCCGGACGCTGCGGTGGGGACATTTGTATGAAATTGCATATAAACGATGCGTGGAGCTTCGGGCGACCAGCCGACTGCCTCGCCGCCGGCCCGCCCGCTGGACGCCGGCCTACCCGCGGGCGGTCAACGTATTTATTTTCTCGTCCAGATCGTCCTCGGAGCTTCTGCTGTAGTTTTGATCGATATCGGTCGTCCGGAGCGATGAACAGAATTATGCCACAAGCACAGAGCACGAACGAGCCGGACCGAATATGTCTCGAGCCGACGACCATGTTATCTAAAAGGTTTGCGAGGTCGTCGGCGCGGAGACGCCCGCGGCCGCTGGCCGCCGCGGCCCCGCGGGGGGACAACGTGCATATCAATACATCTAACGTTAAGCTCCTGTCGTCGGCGCCGGCTGACACGCCGCTAACGCTAAGACAGTTCGTTATGCAGGCGACTGACACACACGCGACATTCATAACGTATATGTACAAGTTACCACAACGTTCATTAATCGATCGATCGATAGATCGCTCGACACAAACTACAATAACACGTGTATGGCATAGCGCGGGCCTGCGCCGCGCCCCAGCCGGCCGCTGCGCCAGCAGGCAGCGCGCACTCTGTGACTCAATTTTGTTTCCTTTCTATGAAGAAGAATAGAGCATTTTATGCATATACACGATGGTGCGTATTCATAAAATACACCATGAGGAAATTACGCAAGTTTCATATAAATCAACATCTGAACGATCGTTAAAATAGTATGGGAACATTTTAAGAAACGATTACATTTTCTTTTCCTCTTATATAAAGTATACGAAGGAATTTGTACCTCGTATATGAGTGGGGATGTGTTTATATGAGACTAAGACGCAGAGGCGTGGCGCGGCGCGGCGAGAGGACGCGCGCAGCCAACAGTCCACAGCACGCGCTCCCACAGCGCGGACGTCCCACTACACTGAATCCTACAATATCAATATCAACACGTCGCTGTACAAATTTAATAATCTATTATATAATAACTAGGAATATTTGTTTAGTACGCGGCAACAGCTGAAAATATAAGTCGAGTCCATGGAAAGTGGAACTCATAGCTTTCCCGACGACAAATATGCTTTCAACAGAATGACCGTACATTCGATTCTAATACAAATGCGTCCCTCGCGGCCGAAGTTTCCTTAAAAAATCGTCTCAGCGGTATACAAACGTCGACACGAGTCGCTCGGCCCCTCGCGAGGCGCGCCACGGGGTCCGGCGTGCTGCGCCGTTATGTATTTGTGGTCACCGTTATTCTACAGTCAGGATTCTAATGACTATGTACACAAAGTAGTCAATTACACTAACGATACAGTCATTTAACTAAACTCCTTTCTCTAATACAGTATTTTTATTTGCTAGGGAATATATGGGCTTTTCGTTTATTCTCTTTTGTATTTCACATATTTCATTGTTTATGGTTTGCTTCCTTGCTCTCTGCTGCACTTCAGGGTCATCACTTCTTTATGTCAAACTGACAGGTGTCAGGACACACGCCTGTCAGATACGGTTGACGTTCGCCGGCAACATA
>DWEI01001648.1:0-16108 GCA_018245875.1 Mysoria ambigua
TAGTAGTGCTTTAATTATTAAATAATAAATAAGTTAGGCTAGTATTCATAATACACTTGCAAGCCTACATATGTAACATGACACATGGTCAATGTGGTAGACTATTGCGTAAATTTTTCAATTTTTAGAGGATATTCGAGCCCACCAGAAAAAGGTAGTGGTAGGTGGTGGTAATAAGGATGATGGTTAAGGCAGAGGAATGTAGTACACTCTCGGGTTTCATTGCTTACGTTTACGTGCCGCTATGGAATAGGTGGTGAGTCTATAGCCATACACGTGGCATACATCCCGAGTCCAAGACAAAACTAGAAAATCTTAAATAAAAATTTTATAGTGACCAACCTATAATTTGAACTCAGATCTCGCGATACGTACGCTACTTGAAACAAACGAGACCAACAGAGCAGTCAAATTAAAGGACAAATTAAATTGATTAAATTAATGATCGGTAATTAAATTAATAATTACCTGAATCAATCATTGACAGCCATCCTTCTAGAAGGAAGAGAGCCTGTACTTTGATAACAAAATTAATTACATGTAATAAATTGTTAATGTATGCATCTAAAGATAATACATATCACAATTAGAAATAGCGCTTAAATTCGTGCTCATCAGACAAATAATTTTATTGGACTCGCGGACTGAATCGATTACTTATGGTTCAGTACGTTGGATATGTAAAGCTAGTGGCATAATTAAAACAGAACGCAAGTCAGTATTGAAAAAAAAAATAAGCAATCATTATTGTTACATATTAATTTGTATTACCGCTCGAAGTTCCACGCCTTGAAAATTTAACCTCCCAGGGGCAGAAATATGTAAATTCGAATTGAACGACGGAATTTGCAAATTGTTTTTGCAATCGCTTGTAAAATTGAGTCGCTGCGTATTTTCTAGTATTTTACAATAAGCGTTCAGTTTTATGTTTTACGTTACTGCATAAAAAACAGTATTTTATATACCAATAGATATCAGTGTCAATATTGTTTTATGGAGTCCCAAGTAGGTGGTGTAAATTGAATAAAATTAATGGTTGATTCAGGCTTATAAATTATCTTCGATTGCTCATTTCCCAGTTGAGATGTTTATATTATTATTAATAATAAAAATAAAAACAGCTTTCAGAACTACAATTAAAGTTTCGACATTGCCGCGTATTATTTGAGATACGATAGTGAGTACAATTAGAAAAGGCCGATTGAACGGAAGATGTATCTCAAAAGATAAAAACCCACCCACAAGCACATGCTACGCGTAATGCACACAATGACGTACAAAACGCAATATAACGCCTGTGAACCCCGAAGACGTATGCAGAGGAATGCACTACACTCCCACGTGTAACAAGTTACGTTGACGTTCCAATATGGAACAGGTGGGGCGAGCCTGTTTCACTACTTGAAAATTTAAATTTAAAAAAATCCACTAGTGAAGTTGAACCGAGGGTTTGAACTCAGGACCTCCCGATCGGTGGACAAGGCGGTGGCAGACCAGCCTTTTATATTTATGCAGATATAATTTAGTCGCAATCGTTATTTATCATATCAGTTTAAACGACTATGATTAAGTCACGTTGTTTCACAATTATTTTAGTCACATAGTAGTTAAACTGATTTAATAAATTAAATACGTAAATCATAAATAATGAAGAGTAATACGAAGGCGTTTCAAAACCTCTTATGTATAGTGCCTTAAACGTGTCTTACGCTGTACTTTATATTTAATACAGTGTGACAATGTAATCAAAATGTTTTATATTATTGCATCAATTTAGTACAAATTGAGTTTTATTACGTAGCATAGTACGGTCTTCAACAAAGTGGAGTGACTATATACGGAAATTGGCAGTACCTGGAAACGGAAGGCTGAAGGTGGAGTACAATGACGTGCCCGGTCTGAAACGAGGACCAAAACATTCTGGTGATAATGAAGATGATGGTAATGATGATGATGAAGATGACGATGATGATAATGGCGATGAGGATAATAATGAATTCTATTTCAGAACCATTTGCGCATCTCTCGGTAACCTAGCTACATACCTCGGATTTGATACGACATCAAAATATGAGGGTAAATTCTAACAACAAAACGTCCAATTCGAGACTTCCAAACAAATCAACAAACGTCGCGCTGTGTGAATGCATAAAAAATATGACGTACACAAAGAACTCGTGCCTGTTATCAAATGGAGGGCACTCAGACGAAAGTGGATCTTACGTGATTCGTACCGTGATAGTTGGTGATAAAATTTGCTTGCAAACATCTCAGTAATGTTGCTCGGTGATAAATAAGAGGACTGACGTTGACTGATAGTGGGCACATTTCTACAGTGCCCGCGACCCCACTCGGATTGCCGTTTGCTCGCGAACAAAATATTGTCTTTGGCGTACTAATAAATTAAGCCTGTGCCGTTTTTGATCATAGAGATTTTTTCGTATTTTGTTTCATGTACAAACAGCTCTGGAGACCGGCGGATCGTGATATAACAGTCTATACCTACATGCCCTAAATTTAATGTTCAGGCCGTCAAAGGGCAGTAGCGTACACTATGCAAGTTATTCTACGATGGCCAATCCGCTGGTCCAAATTGGGTAAAATCTGTCTGAAGCCTATATTCTGCAACTAAGATACGCTGATAATGAAATCTCGTAGAAACAGAAGAGAAAAAAATAATATAAATATCCATATAGCACGAACGTTGTAAAAAGCTAAAATTATTTGAATATTGAAGTCTTGCGTAATTGAAAAGGGCGATACAAATTTTTTGAAGTCGAGTAACATTTCATTCCTATTTATACATATTAAGTTACTAAAGTTATTGAAATTGAAATAGGCTATGATTATTCAGTTACAAAAGTTATAATTAAAATAGAACAAGCGATGCTTTGACTGTTATCAATGGATGATATTTTAGATTCGTTGTATATTTTGTATATATCACGGTTTAAAAAAAATAATTGTAAGCTATTCCTGACTTATTTCCTATTAAGCGTATATCTCGTTGTGAATTAAACAGATTTTTTAAATTGTGATATAATGTCATTTTTCCATTTTTTAATCATGTCATGGTATTAGGGATAGCGTAAAGCATTTGTGGTGCCGTCTTTTCAGCTAACCTATTATACATATAAGTGTTTTTAACAATAACATTTTATTTCTTTGACAAATCAACTGTTCCTCTGCCTAGCTCCTTCTCAATGATGTTATTACAGAGTGCTGAAGATATTCATATAAAATATGTGGTACCCACTTAGCATCAGGTGACTCGTCTATGTATTTTTCAGGATTAAAATAAAAAAAATACATATGTTCTTTAAGAACAACACCTATGAATTATTGTTTTTAGTATTAAAATTTTACTATGGAACATTGATATAATTATCTATACACCTAATTAAATAAAGTACCGCGCCTAATTGTGATCATCGTAATCTCGGGAATAAACGGGTTGGATAAGTACAAAAGATTAAAAACGCATATGTCACACCAAACTTTTATATAACTTCGATGGAGCTTAATCACAAATTAAAAAAAAAACTTTGTTTAAGCTATGCTTTGATAGATATCGTTTGTACATTCTGAAGAATCCAGTATCCATATAACTATGTACGAAAAGGTAATTTTAACAAAATCCTCAGTTAATAGGGGTCCTGCGTCCGGATGGGCGCTAATCAAGGGCGGATATCTTTTCCATTCCACCGTCATTAACCTTTAGGCACTATTACGGTGTTGCTTCTTAACACACGAGGACACTAGAAGAGATAAACGAGCTGATATTAACATTGAACCTGAACTGGGCTTCAGCTCGATTCTGACCCATGAAAAATATGATTTAATATATGAAAATGAAAATTTGATTGAACAAAAATCTGTCAAGTTCTATCATGTTATAATTTTACGTCGTATATTCAATTGTCTTTAAGTATGATAATTTTAATTAAAGTAATTAAATTTGAATACATAGATTCAGTGTTGGATTATCCAACTTTACCTGAAGTCAAACGTCGATGGGTTCTGCAAGATTTTGTCTGACGTCTAGTGTGCGTTTTGATATTTTATCAGTCGTGACATCCGTCAGCAATGTAGAAAAGGTTTCAGTATTTCAAAAATTGTTGAAAAATCGAACTTATCATGAATGCCTCACAAAACCTTGTAATTTTAATGATACGGTATAAAATCGATGAAACCAACGATAAAGCCTTTATAAAATTACACATAATTCTCAGGTGGGCATAATTCTGATGTCTTACCAAAACGCTTAACGCCCTATTCAGCGCCGCTGACCATGTGCGAGTGAACAGATTTAACACATACGTACTCGTGTATACATCATTAAAATTCCGTACGTGTGTTTATCAATAACAATGTAATTCACTTAATCACTCGCTCACCAGTCGTTGGTGAGACAAAAACCTTAGGTCTCAAATTGTTACAGGAAGCTTGGTTTTAAGTCGGAGATTATCAAGTAGATTTGTTTATCAACCCTTTGCATTAAGCTTTTAATGTATACAAATGCATGACCATGTTAAGCCTTCTTATTATCCCGTTAGTTGTTTTAGTGTTCGCTACTGTATTATAGTGGAATCGAAATGCTCGTGCAAATGTTTTCATAGCTCACTACTCTGGCCAGCGCGGCTAGACCGGCGCTAGCAATTAAAAGGAGCCTGGAAGTTTGTTCGTATGTATTATTTATTGATTTCCTTATGATTACTTAACTAATTGTTTTAATTTACTAAGGTAGGTACGTATTTTTATTAAAAACAAGGAAGGTTAATATTATGTATACTGTCATGTTTAACATACTTACTTATTTTGTAACAGTCAGTGCAACTTCAATCCTAACAATACTTGTTCCGACCGTCGCCGTGTGCTATCGATATGAACTGTTCATTGCACCTTCGAGTACATGCTCCGATGCATCCGAGTGGCGAAATGTTTTATCGCTGCAGCTATTGCGGCGGTGTTTAAAATGAGCCCCTTCAGCTCGAGGACGGTGTGAGTAGACATTGTAGTACGTGAATCACTCCAACTTAACGCTCGACGACGTCTGTCCTTGTATGTACGAGCTCAGCAAATAAACAACAAATAGAAGTCCCGTTTGAAATCGCTCAAAGATATTTGCGTGCTGAGTTAGAGAGTTGATCCAAGTGAGCTACATTATTGATATTGCCTAAAAAAATATATTCATTTTCTGTATGTATAATTTTAACGAAATTTTGAACATTCACTTATGTGCTACGTGTAATATATATATGTATGTATGTATACATGTATATACTATGTATGTTTAGGTATTATGTGTATTATATTACATAAAAAGTACATATGTATTTAACGTCTAATGGTAAGTTTCCTACGATCAAGTTAACATGATAAAACCTTTAGTTGACAATAAACCGCTTTAATTGCTGTTAGTAAAATGGTGAAATTTGAGGTGATCTGGTTTATTCTGGTAACAACCCACGTAAAATCACACGTGTAGTTCCCAGAATGGCTAGACAAAGGTGCGCCCTTCGACATCTCACCAGTCAGACGCCCGTAGACACCCTGCCACACTCGGGTGCCGCTGAGACTGTACTCGTACCGCCGAGGCTATATTCGTCCTACAGAGACTATACTACATAGTACCAGAATCTTATATTATATTGTATAATATCCATTAAAGTCCATTTATATACTATATATTTTTTACTATTTTCTTAACTGCATCAAAATCCCCTTAAAAATAAGCACATAAGTTAAACTTATTACGAAGATAAACAGTAGTTAACTCGGTGCAGCCGAGGCCAGTGTTTTCGTTTCATTGCATCGCGTGTTTAGTTTTAAACTGTTCTCCAAAATAAACTTAATCTGAGAAACTTAATTTTTAGTCCAGTTTCATTTTAAGTGTATTGTCCAACGTAACTTCACGCCTGTAATCCCCGAAGAGATAGGCAGAGGAATGCAAAACACACCCACGTTTCACCAGTGGCGTTTACGTCCCACTAGAGATTAGGTGGTCAGCCTAATGCCATGCATCGGGCACATATCCAGACTCCACACACCTACTAGAAATTCTAAATTAGAAAATTTTGTAGTGTTTGACCCGGGAGTCAAACCCGGGACCTCCCGACCAGCAGTCGCACATGCAACCAACACGACCAACGAGGCAGTCAATAAATAATTTGGCTATAAATAATAACTAATACTCATTGTTATGCAAGTTCAATATGGATTGTGTTCAAACTCAAACTGATTATGGAACAATGTATCTAAGGGACTCACTAGGACGGTATGGTAGTGGAGGTATAATGAAACTAATAAATATAAATACTGTAATTCTAATGAATGTATTTTTATAAATTACCGAATATAAAGGTTCACGTGTGCAAAAAAAGGTACATAACATAGAGTATAAACAAAGTGTAGTGATTACATATGCATATTATGCGTGATTTAATGAAATACATTTTTGTATGGACCGATTTAATGACTTGTAAGATTTTCTGATAATCGTATGGTATTACATGTTCCGTTTTGTGAATCAGTATTAGCTACAATAAATTGACATGATACAGTGTTAATCTGGAAAATATTTGTGACAGCATGCAGAAAGATAAGTAGCTAAGTGTTCGGTAAAAATATAAATGACGCTAAAATAAAATACTTGCGGATAAGAAATTTCCAGAACTGACATACTACGATCCATTAATCATGATCTGTCTTCCGAAGTGGTCACGCGTTAGTCGAGTATCTTGCAGTTCTTACACGATGTAATCTTGAAGAGGAAAATATGTAGTCACTTGTAATTCCTAAGCTTTTCTTTAAATTTTCTCAAGCTTAGAAAGTCGTTACAACCATTAATAAACTAGGATAATGGTTGGTGCTCGTCTGATGTGCCATAAAATGTAATGACGTCATCTAAAATTGCTTATCAGCATTGTTTGAAATAGGGAGGAAATTTCAACTAGAACATTCAAATAAAAAAATTTGCACCCTACCTAGGATTCGGATTATTTAGTATTTTATTTATTTTCATGGAAAACTTACAGGTAAATTAAAAATAGATAAAACTTTTTAAATGAAAGACTAGATAAAACCCAGAAGACGATATGATAAATGTGAGACGTAGAGTGACAAAAATAAATGCACTGAATACAACAAAATTATTATTACATTAAAATGAATATTGATAAAAATATAAACCTACTATTTTAATACTACAAAGCATTTGCTATCGCAAACAAAATTTGAAAGATAAAACACCTCAACTGCTGGTAATTACACCGGCTGTCTTGTATACACTACCTTGCATAAATCTGCAAAGAAATTTATACCTTTAATGTTTCTTTGTAGTTCGTTCCAACAAAGTCGGTTAATTCCAGTTGCTTAAAAGGATCACAATTACAAGAAAAAATATAGGTGTCTCCTACTATTTTAAGACAAATATGAACCCCACGTACAGTGAAGAGAAGCGGTGCTAAAATACATCCCAGGACAATGAATGGTATTGCTTATGACAGAAAATTACGTCATAAAATGGAAGTTATATCTATGATTGTAATTGTAAGTATCTTCAACAAAATTGAAGCGAATGGCCTTAAATTTAAACGGATCTTCATAACAAATATATGTGTACTTACTACAATTTACAACAAACAATGAGTAAACAAAAAGTTCTTGAAGAAAAATCGAGTTTTTTTTCTATGTCATGTAATAGGAAACAAATACTTGCGAACACGGCTCAGTAAAAAAAATGTCAAACGCAGAAAACCCGAAAAGCAATACAAGCCAAACATTCATGGACGCAAACAATTTTCCTGTCCGGAAATTGGACGCCAAACCCTTAACGAAACAGTTTGGTAAGCCAAATAGAAAACTTTCTAATAAAATAGAATGTAACAAATAATGAAAACGTCAACTTCAACTAATTTCACCCTTGAGCAGATTCTCTTGTTAACCGTCAATGGCAAATAATATTATTGTTCGCTAACCACGAGCAGACTAGAACGATATAGACATTTTGCCCGAACTATACTCTGCTGTGATTTATATATTTCCATTTTGGTTCTTAACATTGGAAGCGATAATTAAACTTTTTTATTATTTGCACAGTAAATCAATATTTGTAATGAATTAAGAGTACTAAGAGAGACAGAATATAAAAGTACACGCGGAAACCTGGTTATTGTTGTCCTCCGTTGACATCTGTGACTAGAACTAACACTACACTGTATGGACAACGGCGTCGACAAGATCATAATTCTGCATGTGCTTGAACTTATACTCCAGAACTAGTTAATAAATCTCTTGTTTTAATGTAAATTTACCTTTATAATATAGGTACACTAGCTTTTGATTAAGCTTAATTAAGTATTTTAATTATTCATATCACACCGTCTCACTTATGAATACTGTACTAGTTATACGCAATCGGTAACATTTTCCATTGACATGGCAGTGAGATCAAATTGCAAGCGAATGATGTTCAAATTCTAATGTCATTGATTCAAAATTCGTTTATTAGAGTACTTTTTACTAGCAACTGTTGTTATTCTAATCGTTTCAAAAAAGGAAAGTGCGTATCGTATGTTTATTAATAAAACACCTCAGCCTCCTTCAACCAATATGACAACTCCTAACCAACCAATATGAAAACTCCTTCAACCAATATGACAGAATGATCGTTTTCGTCGCGGTACAAATATCTAACACGATGTAATAACGTTGAAGTGGTCCCTGAAAGTCACTGCTGTATGAGACGCGAGACTTATGTCGCTGCACAGTGCACTTTTCCCGCTGAGATTGGACAAAAATTTCATTTTATAGCAAGTTTTTACTCGCTAAAGTTATTGCCTCAGCTTGACCATAACCCGGATGGAAGTGTAATTTATTTAGGAGGTTTTCCTTATTTCTCGGTTTTAGTGCTTGTTAGCTTATAGTTTTCGTGATGCGCTTGAAAATTTTAATTTCTTTTTATTTTAAGCGTATGTAGTGTATCAAAATGTTTTGGGATTGTTCAAGTAAATTATAATTTTGTGGTTAAAGTCCCATTTGAGCACATCTTAAATAATTGCATACAAATTCATATCTAGTATTGATTACTGGTGAGCATTAATTTTTCAGTTTTATGTATATTTTCATAAAAACTTCTCAATTTATTCCACTACGCGCGGGTAGATTGATAGGCGCTAAGTGCTCTTCCGTTATGTTTCTGAACTCCACTTATTCGCGACAACACTTACCACTTACATCGATACATCCGCAACTCGCCGGATCGGTAACTAAACGTGCCAGAAAGATCTACTGTGAGCCAAAGGAAACTTCGGTTTGAGAGGGGAAATAGCGGAGTATTGACCGAAAATGTATATGTACCATATAAATAATTTTTGTGTAAGGTATCGAGAGCTAGAATTTTATATATCTTGGATGCTTCGAGATGTACAGGAACAGTTATGAAATATTATAACAAAATTGATGTGAATGCTTCAACTCGTAACACATTTAATTCGAGCAATCGAAGTTACTCAGTAGATAATTCCGTTTTAATCTATACTTAAGATAACCTAAATTGATACCTAGATTGTATTAATTACTTATATTGTTAGTTGAGTTTACTATGATGTCACATATATTATGAAATACAAATCAAGCATTTTCATAAAATAATTGGGCAACAGATTAAATAACTTTCCTTTTATCATAAACATGTAAACCAAGTTAAGATGCCAGAGCGGCCACAGTGCCGATGTTCGGTGTAAATACCAAGATAGACAAGCATCATCATCATCCTGTGTCCACCGCTGGAAATACGCTGATCGGTTTTGTTAGTGATAAAAGTGAGAATATAAAATTTTTTTGATTGCTTCCGTGGGGAACTGTTCCCTTTTACAATTACACTTTCTGTTTTTCCGGTCTCCGTAACAGTTGCGAGTCTGGGTTGAGCTGCATGCACACCGGTTTGCGTTGCACATTCTTTCTCCTTTTGGCTTCCAACACTGGCTTACTGTATGTAACCATTACCTGAAAGTAGAGGTGGTGAGTCTTACGTAGCTGCTGCAGTAAAGAGTGATGCGGACTTTCCATCTTTCCATTATAATTCTGACTAGTTCCTTTTTTTGGGTATAATTTTTATATAGATTGTTATAATTAGTGTAATAAAAGTTTTTTTCTACTCTGTACAACCTGCATAGACTCTAATATACTAAAGTTTGCATATATTCTGAACATCGTTGACGCCCATTTATCATCATCTAGCTTTTACATTTTTAATTAGTCTGTTCGAAAAATTAGTTTCTGTATCTTATAATTGCTATTGTTCTTCGTGGATATGTATATCAAATATTTTGCTAATGTAAGATTACCTATAAGTATACACATAATTTTTCTCTGTACTTTTTACTCCTTTTATATTTATTACTTATTCAATACCATTATCAGACGAATGTCCTTGTTGATTTAAGGTTTTATATAAATCCCCAAATCGATTTGATTTTAAAAATATGAAACGATCTCTATTTGTCGGAGTAAAAAGAAATTTTTGCTCTTAAATTCTACACATTTTAAAATTGAGCGCTGGCACAAGCGTTCAGCGAGTTCGCAGGAAGACGGATCATGATGAATGGATTGATTACCGATCAATAAGTGGCAAGGGGCATTAGAGTGGTGATACAGACGGTGTACTTAAATACAGGGTAGAAACTGAAGGAGCTATTAAACTCTTAGACGTAAATGCAACTTGGATATTTTGTATTACTATAAACATTCACTATTTTCTTATTACTCTCCAGTATTTTTGCGATTATTTTTGTTCGCATATGTTCAGTTTCAGACAGCGAAAGAGTGGACCTCTCTGCGGGCGTTTATTTTTCCCGAGTCGTATATCTTGAAATAATT
This sequence comes from Mysoria ambigua, assembly GCA_018245875.1. NCBI lineage: Eukaryota > Metazoa > Arthropoda > Insecta > Lepidoptera > Hesperiidae > Mysoria > Mysoria ambigua. The sequence continues at coordinate 10,882 of DWEI01001648.1, forward strand.
CAAGACAAAAGAGAATAGACACTTTCTACACCAGCGTGATATATCCCACGCTTCACCTGCTGCTGTTGCATTTACTGCAAAACTTGAAAAAAAAATTAAAAATCCGTGGTTATATTTCTGTGTCATATAAAATACTCAAAAATACCATAATACAGCTCAAACCGTAAAAGCACCGCTCCGAGTCTCAAATTATATACATATGTTCAATTATCATTGAAATTCACATGGTAAATGCTTATCTTTTTTTTGAGTTACAGTAGCGATTTTCTTCCAGTACAAAAGCGTTTTCGGTAAATTAAAATTGCAATGAAAATACGTAATTCCGTTTTTAATAAAGTATTAAAGCATACGGAGAAGCATGCGCTTTGCCCATTAAAATTTCATACCAAGACACGAATATGACGATATTATAAAGAATATTATGAAAATTTTCAATTTCGTTGGAAAATTTACCATTTCACCATATTATCCTCAATTTGTTCCTAACTAAGTCTTTTCACTTTTCAACTTCAGTAGTTTCAGTGTGGCCCTTCTTAAAATAATGGAGTGCTCTTTAATATCTTCATTGTTTTGAACATGTTTCAGAAGAAAAATTCACCGAGAGTCCATTGTTACTTCAGCAAACTATTTTTAATCATGAAAAGTTCCGAAGTGATTATAATAAAGGAATATAAATTGAAAAATGTTGATAGTTATCACCGACTGCGGTCACAGCGGTCAGCGTTGAAGATGTACTGTGGCTCGCGTGCATTATAAATAACACATGAATTCTAAATTATCTGAAGAATAATAGAACATAGAATTGGTACTATTTTATAGAAGACGCAGAATTATATTATCGAGCTAAAGCTATTTGTAAATTATCACTGATTACATACTGTGTTTGCAGATTACCATCCCACAAAAGTTATTTCGCAATAATCTGGAAATAGGACGTATGTTTTGTATATATTATTACACTCTTATTAATTAAATCGCATATTATGGATTGATGAAATTTGTTTTTAATCTAAACAGACAGCAAAATAATATCTGAGGACGCCTCCATACGCAGTCATCTGCTGCTAAGCTAAACATTAAAAGAAGATAAAAAATACATTTATTTTAAAAAACATATAAATATACATATATCTGTAATGATTTCATTAAAACATAATATCACGCCTGTAATCTCCGAGGACGTAGCCAGAGAAATGTATGTAGTACACTTCCAATATTTACCAGTTTACGTACTACTATGGAACAGGTGGTGAGCCTATTTAGACATTTCCACTACTTCTAGTAGTGGAAATGTCGAAATAGTCTCGATCTAAATTAGAAAATTCCAGCAGCGATCAATTCGGAATTTGAACCCAGAACCTTCCGACCGGTAGTAGCGCTTGCAACCAACACGTTCAACGAGGTAGTCAAGATTTTATTAAACACGACAAACACATCACACAAATTTTTATTCTGCGTGGGCCACGACCCACGACCCCGTACAGCAATAAGTTTAACTGACCACTATTCCAACGGGCCAGTCACAGCTTTCCACAGCTTAGATCTTTAGAATATTGGCAAAAAATATGGAGCATTTCGCTCGACAATGCTGAAACTAGACTCAGCTTTTACCGCTTGTCGTAGGGAACGCGACTAATATTCTATACCTGAGATTGTTTACAGTTATAGAACAATGAGAAAGTTTCCCCGCGGACGGTTTCTTTATAAGGTCTGTTGACTTTCAAGTTTATTGCGATAAAGTTACTTTAATTTTTACTGGCTCTCTTTGGCTTTGTCGAGCGAACTCTGCGGAGAGTTCTTGAATAACTTTATATATCCTTCAATTTTTTATTATGAAATTGAACAGATTTGTTATTGTTTGAGAAGGTCTATTTGTATCAGTGTGTGAAATAAGCAGTTATAGCTTATACGAAAATATTTATAAGAACGTAACTTCACGCCTGTAATCCCCGAAGAGGTAGACAGTGGAATGCAGAACACTACCACGTTTCATCAATTATATTTACATCCCCATCGGGTATTGCAGATACGATATTATGTATGTTATTTTATTATTTTTGATACGTAGTTGGTTGCAAGTGAAACTGCCGATCGGGAGGTCCCGGGTTTGAACACTACAAAAAATTCTAATTTAGATATTCTAGTAGTAGTTCGTAGTCTGGATATGTGCCCGATGTTTGGCAATAGGCTCACCATCTATTCCATTATTTATTTATTTCCACTTTCTTGGTTTATACAAAATATTGAATACACATAACAATTTAATAATCCAATATCTATGTTTAATGACATTGCTTTTATATAATCATTTATACTTGGATATGGTGCGCTCCGGTTGAATATCAACCAGAAGCGTGTGTTTCCTGGCCCAGGTGTGTCGGAACATTGTCAACCCACACATTTGCAATTGCATCACAGTTCCACGCCACAAAGATTATGCAGCCTATCCTTCGGTATCACTTCTCAAGCCTACATTTGTACCTCGCCAAAAATAGCGACTATGAATTTCGTATACATTTATAAATTTCTTGTGCACTCAAGCATTAATATTCTGGTGATAAAAAAAGCATTCCATACAAGCGAACCTCCAGCTGAAAATAACTCCATAACCAGTTTAAGCGTCCTTGGCATGTAACGCACTAACATCAAAGAAAGATTGTATACATAAAGAATACAAAATAAGAAAATTTTCACAGGATTTTGTCTAAATTCTTATTTTGTCTGAAACAAAATTAAATAGGTACGTCGGGCCTAGTCTAGAGACTAAGTCGATGTACACTCGCGTTCACAATACATTACAATTGTAAAGGAAAGAACACACTAGGCTTAGTAATAAATCAACATTTTATTGCCTATTGATATATTTTTGTAATACAGTACTCGTTGTATTTATAATTGGTTGATTGCAATAAAAAATCCGAATGATTCATGAACTTTTACACGAGCTTTAAATATGAAAACTTTGTTCAGACTACTTTTGTATATTGCAGAGAGCTAACGTCGAAACTGTGTACCGAAAACCTGCAGATTGTGTTGTATTTTGTTGATTTTGACTCTGCGTCATCATCAATGCGTAAAACGCTAAACTCGGCCACGAAAAGAGCCTGTTCTATTTTTCATTTTCAATTTAATACGCAAACTTTTGAACATATTTTTATTGATTAATATTCCATTATAATTTTCCTCTATTTCTTAATATTATACTAGTGGATACAATTTTTCGCAACAAAATTTTGGCCCGCGGCAAAATTTAGTTAGAAACTTTATTCCAGCGGAACACAAATGTCCCCATAAAGCGACTGTCACCGCTTACACCTCACATAATATAATGCAATTGTGTGCCCCGACCCTTACCTCAACTACAGACCTATGCAATATTTACGACGGTCGCGCGACAACTTTACGGTCGCGTTACTTGCACGCCCTCTGTCAGAAACAAAACACAAACACCCACAGTAATGTCAACCTTACCAGCTTGTAATAAAGCTGAACATGTTCGCGTGCAGTTACCAACGTTTACTTTATGACAACACTTATTGTTTAGTTTTCCCGTGTGGAGGATAGATTCTGAGGGAATTTCTTTACGGCTTTTTATCTTTTAACATCAGCGCAGTTTATTTCATTATTTTTTTTTTGTTTTATTGTTCGTTTTGAATTTCTTATTCAGACTCCGAATCGTCGACTGCCGTCTGTGAATGTTTGCTACCAATTTTATATAGAAATTCAAATACAGAACGATAAATCAGTTAGTTCAATTGTCATTCATTCATAATCTTTATTTTCATCACACCAGTCTTTGTCCTAACGTGTCATAATCATACCAATTTTTTGAACTATTCATATCAAAACTATTAAGCTTATTAATGCAACTGGCAAGTTATATATTATCTACATTCATTAGTATGGCGAATCTCGAGGAGATAGCGTTCACATCCGCGTCAGGTTCCATTCCCGCAACAACTCTTAACCTCATTCCGATGTGTTCTCGTCACGAGGCGCGACGCAGCCTCCGGCTCCGATGTACGCAGTACACACAGCCGGATAAATAAATTCAAACATGTATTAACAGGAATGCGAGCGAGCAAACAATTTCAAATTGTGATCGTGAGATGCTTACAATATTTACGGCTGTTGTGTAAGTTATTTACTCGATGTCTGTATAGTCAAATAGTGAAAGTGAATGCGCTGGAATATCAAAATTTTAACTTGGAACGTAATAATAAATGTATGATATCTTTTTAATTTTTCCTGTACGTATATTTTTTATTGTATATTTTCTATGTACACCTATGCTACTATTATATTATATCGTCAATCCGTATCTCTTCTTACAGGCTAGGCAGAGGGTGCTATATCTATACAGACCTGACTTGCTCCTACATACATTAACTCTACATGGTTTTTCTTTTTTTTTTCCTTTGCAGTATTCATTTATACATATATGATAATATTTATATTCATATTTGAAACAATCTATTGATAAATTTTTAAATAATTAAATATATACATATAAATATCCCAAGCGTCCAAATTAGAGGGATACTAATTGCTCCAAGTCATCAGCGAACACCGAACTCGAGCCACGTGTGTCCCCGTTCGTTGTAACATTGATATTTATTCCGCTATGAATTACATCGTTCTCCACTACAATAAACCGGCGCCAAGTAATAAATGTGTCTATGAATATTGACGCGCGCCAGAATTAATCGAGGCTCCCCGCTGACCGCACTAATTGCTCGCCGCATAAATCAAGCCTAATCGATGATATTCGTCAAACATTTTGCTTTAAACTCGCCAAGTGCGGAGGGTTGCTATAAAGAAATTTAACTTTGAAGATTGACGCATAAATTTTTTCAAGTTGCTATGATTTATTTTTATGTGTGTTACTGATTTATTTTTATGTGTGTGTAAATTTATTTAATTTAATTTTATTTTTCTTGCATTTATTTTATTTACTATGTAAAATCACAAAGTCTAGACACGAAGAATAGGTAAGTAACCTGAACGTATTGGTATCGTATTTAAATAGGAGCTTTTGACATTCGCAAAGTGTTCAAAAATATTAGTACATATTTTGTTGCAAGCAATATATTTTTCAGAGAATTAAATTTATACGTAACTTCACGCCTTTAATCCCCGAACGGGTAGGCAGAGGAATGCAGAACATTCTCAAGATTCACCAGTTACGTTTACGTCCCACTATGGAATAGGTGGTGAGCCTATTGCC
>DWEI01001649.1:0-16106 GCA_018245875.1 Mysoria ambigua
AGGGCTTCATTTACTACAACCTACAGTTGGAATTGATAATCAAATATCCTTGTCTTTTACTATCATGTCACCAGCAGACTGTCATCGTTTGCCCGTACTTTAAAAACAAGGCGCTACACGCTGCCATGCACAAAAACAAGATTTACAGGTAAATGTTTTAGTATTTTCTAGCGTTTTAAAGTATATATTAATGTACGGCATAGAAACTAACATATACTTTAAATGCACAATCATTCTAACCTCACTTTCGTATTGTGTTTGCAAGGGACAAACAAACTTTTTTTTGTCTTTTGTTCATTTTTACATTGCTACTTGCATTGTTTCGTGCCAAATCAGCATTATACAGTAACAATGTTGTGTAAGATGTTATCTACATTTGTTTTGTTTTAGTTTAGTTCTTAGAAAGTTTTTGTACACAAAGTCATAAGTTCTAGAATGAATTATGTACATACAAATTACTATGTATGTGAACCTGTATTTACCGCTTATTGCTTGCCGTTCGTTTATGATTCGACAAAGGAAATTTTATTTTGGACTTAACCTTTAAGAGGTCTCTGTAAAAATTAAATAATTAAAAAATACAATTTCTTGTATGACAAAATTTAAACATGTATAAGTAAAATATAATGAAAACGTTTGTGTAAAAATAATTCAAATTAATTTTTCAATTTTCTAAACTCTTTATTGTGACACCTTTATCAGATATATTTAACATGGAGCAAACATAATGTCTCGTTGGATTTGTATCAATCAGTGTATTTGTATAGATCAACAATAATAGTAAATATATTTTTTTAACAATACTAATATAGTAGATAAACATGTACATACATACAAACAATCCCCGATGATGTCGGCAGACGAGTGTGGTACCTTCCACTGTCACCAGTTCCGTTTGTGTACCACTAGGTATAGAACAGTGGTGAGATCATTCATTTCCCTTCGTGGACATTTTGCCTCTATCTTTAGAAAATTATAACTGTATCTGTGCCAACCTACATTTATACATGTATATTTGTAAAACGTAACTTGACACCTGTAATCCCCGAAGGGGTAGGCAGAGGAATGCAGAACACTCCCACGATTTACCAGTTACATTTATGTTACACTATGTAATAGGTGATAGCCTATTGCCATGCATTGGGCACATATCCAGACTCCAAACCATTACTAGAAAATCTAAATTTGAAAATTTTGTAGTGTTCGACCCGGGAATCGAACCCGGGACCTCCCAATTGGCAGTCGCACCTGCAACCAACACAACCAACGAGGCAGTCAATATATTTGTATGTATATTATGTGCATATAGTGGCCTCCTGGTGGTCGAAATTTGACCATAATTGTCTCAAACATATTTTAAGTTTCAATGCTAATTACATACACCAATAATAATACATACATACAACAAAACCAAATGAGGACTGTAAATAAGAAATTAATATTTTTGAATTGAATAGATTAAATAATTTACAAAAAAAAAAAAAAATATGGACTACACATTTCATAAATATTGATATTTCTAAATAATAATATGGATATATTATTATCAACATCCCTAATGATGTGTATGTACAGAGTTTTGTGAGCATGTGTTTAGTCAGTGTGTGTGAGGTAGTTTTTCGGTAAAATAAGGTATTTATAATACTTCATAAAATACTATTTTTCTGCAACAATCCTGCATCTGAACTTTATAGTGTGCCAGTGTTCACACACTATTTGTATAAAGGAAGTGAACGGTGAACACTTCACATATTAATATATACATTCATTTAATATTATTATCTGTGTTATGAACACACAATCTGCCTATTATGAGATTGTATGGACTCCAAGTGAGTAGAGTTTTTGTATGAAACTTGATAAAAAAAGGAATTAATGTGACCTGGAGCCCATGTGAAGACTACTACAGCTAAACCCTGTAGTCGTATCAGATCTCCGATACCTACATTTGGTAGGAACTCTGTGAATAGCTTTATGTGTTGATATACACAGGTTACAAGGTGTAACTTAGGTGTAATTATAATTTCTATGACTCATTTACTAGATTTGTATAAAAATTATCTAGTCAAAAGTGGGAGTGCTATCCTCCTCTGTCTGTCCCTTCGGGTGATATAGGTGTGATTCTATGTTCTTCTTTTTATAAGTTGAAACAAAAACTTAGCCTTGACTTCGTAATAATATGACTGTCGTTATTGAGGTTATATTGATCAACATTAACCTTTATGTAGAGTTAAGAGAACCAATCTTATATAACACTAGTTGTTATGTAATAGGGAACTTTATTAATTAATTATATGTTTGTAATAACAGAGACAAGTCCACTAGCTGCCTATGTAGTCATGTGTTTTACAACCATAATATGATATAATCCTTCCTTGTTTTGCACATTTTCAATGTGTATATGCTTACATGTTTATGTGTATGATCATTCTTGTTTATCTACAATGATAAAATGTTATTTTTACTGTGCAATTTTATGACGTAATATATTTCTAGGAACATAATCCAACCTAGCAATATATTTGTCACATTGGCTGTCGTTTCGAATGTGATACTGTTTGTTTGTAGATTTTTGCCGGTAATTTATATGAGAAAGTAAAAATCTAAATTTTATCCAGACATTGACACCGTTGTCTTCATCAGCCTGCGTCCATCTACTGCTGAACATAGGCTGTAATAGTATTCCGCTGACCATGATTGTAAGCTCTAAGCATCTGACAACAGCCAGCCAGACATAGTATACATCATCTCTTCATAAAGCTGAAGGGTGTTAGTCTAATTTATATTTATATACATATATACATACCTTCGCAACTCCACGCCCGTAATCTCGAAGATGGAGGCAGAGGAATGAAGAGCACTCCCATGTTACACCAGTAAGATTTGCATTCCACTATGGAATAGGTGGTGTGACTATTGCCATGCATTGGGCACATATCCAGACTCCTAACAATTACTAGAAAATCTAAATTAATTTTTTTTTAGTATTAGACCAGGGAATTGACCCCAGGACCTCTCGATCCTATAGGGCCAATGAGGCAGCCAATATTTTATTAATTTGACCTTGTACTTATTTCCCTGTTTACTATATATTGCATGTATGTGTATGTGATGGGAAAGTATGTTATTTAAAGTGTGCTGTTAAAGGTTTATGGTTATAATATTGTAGGAAATATATGCAACAGCAAACTGATAAAAACCACACAATTGTACGCTAAACACAGTACAATGGTAGATATCGGGCTTTTATCTGTATGAAGTTTGACTGGTGTCCATTGAAAAGGTTATATTTATACAATGTTTATTTATTTCTCATTTCAGATCTTGATATGCGGTGATAGTCTGTCGATCAAAACTCAGTTTCGAAACTACTAAAACAAAATCACAAATAATACATTCTCTGGGTGGCAAATTTCTGAACAAAAACACATTTTGGCAAGTACGGGCAATCAATTTACCATCAGACCACAATACAAACTTCAAGACATAGCTCTGGTGATACAGCACAGCCACAAGATATATAAGACTTCTATAGTCTTGGTAGACAACACCAAGACGGGTCTAATCAACAGAATCTTTGTATAGATAGTTATTTTATAAAACAAATTATATTAGTCTTCAAACGAGGACGAAAACGCCTTATTAGCTTTGAAAATGACGGAGGTGAAGGACAGCTTTATGGACGATGTGATAAAAGGTATGGAGGAGCTGACGGTTCTCTCGTTCAGGAAGGTCGATGAAGTGAAGCGCCTGGCGAAGCACTTCAGCAACGTCATTAACCACCCGATGACGCAGGAGAAGCCAGTGGTGCTACGCTACCTGAAAAACATGGATGACGCCCACCGAAGAATCTTCTTTACAAACCGGAAGGGCGTGGAAGTGGAGTACATTTTTACAACGGAGAAAAAGAGCAGCTTGCAAAGGCAGCGTTTCAATAGTCTTCCAGTGAGTGAAGTGCCGGAACTCCTCAAGTCGGAGTTACAGACAGCCGGCGACGCGCAACAGGTGCACATTTGTACAGATTGTAACGTCGAGATCGACTTGAATGAAGAGGAGCCGCTAATGGAGTCGCTACAGAAGCATTTCAATTTGGACGTCCATTTGCCAAAGTTGAAACGCGAGAGTGTGGACGTGGCGGAGCCGATAGTTTTGCCCAACATGTCTCGAAGGCTCTCCGCAATGGAGTGTGGTGAGCCATCAGCTCAAAATATTGAGCATATCATCCAATTGGTTAAGCCAACCGAGAAAATTGATCGCATGTTCGCTTCTAAATTGGAGACATCTCTGATACGACATTTGCCAGACAGTTCTGAAGCCAGCATCGACGCGGCGGTCAAGTTTTACCAGTTGGCTTACGATAAACTTTGCCAAGACATATTGGCTATCGATTTCTCAACTCAAACCAGTTCAGTGGCTCCGATTATAATGAGTATTAAGGACAATGTGAATCAAAATTTCGCAGCTGATGCGAACAAGAACTTTGAGAATGACGAAAACGACCAGACTGTCGAAAAACCAGCAAAGAACCAAGTCAAAAAGTATCGACATTATGGTCACATCGAAGGTATTATTTTAAAATTTCTCGAGCATCACAAGCTGTTGTCGTTGGTCGACGATCGTACCGGGAAACTTGCTTTCTTCTGCATGGCCTGTGAGTTTTATACGCTCAGGTTTCGATATGACAGCGTATTAAACCACGTTTTCGGACAGAGCCACATACACAACCTAGCGACAATTTTGACTGTGGACAAACATATACCATTGGCAATGGAGGAAGCTACGTGTGATAGAATGAAGAATTTAAACCGTCAATTTCTTTTCTACCATGGCGTCACGGCCGACCTCGAAGGACTCAATTGTTCGACGTGCAAACAAACCATCGAATCACCAGATTTGACGGTTAACCACATCCTCGATGAGAACCATCTCGCCCGTCTGTCTGACAAGTATTACAGGAAAATGAAAGCGAACAATCCCGACGCACAAGCGCCCGAAAAGTGGGGTCCCAAGAGTTTGGACTGGGGGAAGTTCCTCGCAAGCGTGGGCAAGCCTTTGAACAACAGGGACCACGTCGTCATCGAGAACTTCATTAAGCCGTCGGGCAAGATCGCCAACTACTGCACGTGTTGCGAGATGACCCTGAAGGGGCTCAGACAGGTCCTCTTCAACCACATCCGTCAGAAGAAGCACCTGCGGAACGCGGCGCCTCTCAAGCTGAGCACGCTCTACAAGAACCACTGCCGGCCGGCGGAGTACTTCGCCAGCTTCGGCAACTACTACGTGTGCGCGATATGCCCGCAGCGCGTGGCGGTGCCGTCGTTCGCCGCGATCGCGGAGCACGCGGCGAGCGGCGCGCACGCGGACACGGTCGCGCGGCTCGTGCGCACGGCGCTGCACCCCGACCACGGCGACCGCCAGTTGCTCGAGCACAACAGGATCACAACGAACGGTGCTATTAAATGTGAATATTGCGATGTCGTTTTGAGCGACATGAACGAAGCGGTCCTGCATATTTTCTCCGTCGACCACCAGAACCGCGTGGTCGAGGCGAGCACGAGGGCGAACAAGTGCGACATCATCGGCGTGTACATGGGCGGCAACTACGTGCTGCACAGCGAGGGCGCCACGTTCACCTGCGTCGTGTGTAGCAGCGTCTTCGGCTCCATCCGTGCGTTGCTCGCTCACCTGGTCTTCGCCGACCACTTCGCGCAGCGGCCGTCCTCGGAGAACGTGTTTCGCTTTTACCTCGAGCTCAAGCACAATGTGAATATGTTGGCGCGCAACAAGTACGATTATTACGACTTCGGCAAGCTGAAGTGTGGCGTTTGCGAGGCGGACGTGGACGAGGGGGAGAACGCCAAGAGGCACGTGGTGTCGGTGCGCCATAGAGAAAATATGGGGGCCAGTTATGTTAATGTTAATATGGATGCATCTGCTGTGGAGTGAGGTGAGTTTTGTATCAGTCGTTAGGAACTATTCGTTCTATAGCTGCTTGTATGTAAGAAACGTAACTTCACTTCTGTAATCCCTGAAGGGGTTAGGCAGAGGAATGGAGATCACTATGTAATAAGTGGTGAGCCTATTGCCATGCTTCGGGCACATATCCAGACTCCGAACCACTACAAGAAAATCTAAATTAGAAAATTTTAATGTATTCGACCCGGAAATCGTACCCGGGACCTCCTGATCGGCTCCCGATCCCGATTGTAAGTAGGTTATATTAAAATGAAAGCGAAAATAAACTAGTTCATATTCGAGGAGAGACTATTGTCCTGTTACTATACAAAAAATTATACGTTAAATGAGGTTATTATTACTTGTTAGAACGGTAAAAGAATACGCCATGAAGATCAATGCACTCTTTACAATTGCCCACCATATTATTTAAGGCGTATGTAATCCACAGCCCGCCTATTGGCCAGGGTCGTATTGTGGTCGCAACTGTACACGTTCAGAGCGAAGGCCCGGGTCCCACTTTGTAACAATAGAGGGGTTGAAGATGATCATGACGATGATGATGATGATGATGATCATGATGCTGATATTGTTTTAATATATGATGAAAAAAAATTATATAGATTTTGTTTTAAATTATAATTATACTAATATTTGACTGGCCCATTGGTGCAGCGGTGATGAGCACAAGATTTTGTTCTGTGTCGTCTGAATGTAAAAAAATATCTGTTTAAATATATATTTATATGTAGTTTATCAGTCACCCGGTTACCATGCCACAAGCTCTCTTGACGCTTACTTTGGGATCAGATGGCCGCGTGTGGCGATGTCCCAAGATATTTATTTAGATATTTTATATACTGTTAGTGTAAACTGTACAATAATGAGTGTATATAGAACCATATACACGCGCGAGGGTCCTTTTATTTGCACAGCGGTACAATATTACACCGGATGATGGGCCTTCGCCCAGGTGGCAGGACCGTCGTCCTTCAGAGGACCCTGCTGAGATTAAGTTGCATTTTCTTTCGCTGACAACGCTTATCTTTTGTTGCAGATATGAATGTTATACGCCGGCCACGCGTGGCGCGGCGCGTTTCGTTACTGGATTACGTTTACAAGTGAATCGTTTACAATGAGTGGAAATTTATTAAATAAATCGACTAATTTTATAACTTAACCGTTGTTTTATTGTGTCGCCTCACCTATCAAACCAAGTTGCGGCGGAAATGTGGACGGTGGTCGGAGTGATTCGCACACGAGCCTCACTAGACACTGATAAGGGGAATTTTAATTTGGGCTCATCATCGTCAACACTTTTTATCGTTCCACTGCTGATAACGGAATGAAACGGTTACAGTTATACATAACCTGCATACCCAATATCACGCCTATAATCCCCGATGAGCAAGGCAGAGGAGTGTGATACACTCGCATGTTTCACCAGTTACGTTTGTCCCATTGTGGAATAGGTGGTGAGCCTATCGTCATACACGGGGCACTATTCTAGATTCCGAGCTGTTATTAGAAAATTTATATTGAAGAATTAATTATTACTCGACCGGGGGAATTGAACCCAGGGCCGCCCGATCGGCAAACAACGAGGCTGATAATTATTACGTACATTATTATGAAAGCTAACATTTTCTCAGGTACTTTATTTTTGCATTCAAAAAAATACAGTGCACTGAATTATATTATGCACTCTTTAAGCATGGGTTTCACTTACAAAGATTTCTAATATACATATCTTCAACCCAAGTTCCTCATGGGGTAGGCGGAAAGGACCAAGATCCAAGTATTACTGTCTTCACACATGCATGTCGGTTACCGAGACGTCTAACTCCCCCGTCAGACCGTACCTGAAACAAAAAATATTATTTTACGCATTAAAACGCACACTTGTAATAAGTCAAAATGAACCTTAAATAATATTAGCGGCACTTATTCTTTACAACTCCGCCCAATTATAGTAATATAACTTATGTGTAATCCAATTATATTCTCTGCAACACGGGAACACTATCTCTGTAATGATTTGCCGCCATTTTGATAATTGGATTTAGGACAATACAATGGAAATATTTTGCCGATTCAATTGTCAAGAGTTTTACTAATGGCAAATCAATCACTTGCAACTTATATAAGAGAAAGATTTTGCGAATATCTGTAATCTTTATATTATTATTATTAATTAATAAAAATCTGTACAGATAAATTTAATTAATAAAAATCTATACATCTATAATACAGATAAATAAAAATTGAGTGTCTCCTTGTAACATTAAAATAACCGCTTTTAACTTAATTAAAATAACCGCTTTTAAGTAAATGCACATGTTTCATGTACTAAAATGACATTTTTTACAATTATTGTCGATATGTCAGTTTGTTCAGGTTTACCTCTGAAATGGCTGGTCCATTTTTGACGGTACTTACTGGAACATAGCTGTAATGAGGAGTAACTCAGTCAATTTTCATTTTACACTAATGTGTGTATAAACATGTTATAGATAATAAAACATTACTGAAGAATAACGCGCAAATGTGTAAGTTTGATTGAGACGAAACTGCCTTTATTAATTACTTTTATTAAGAAATGCATTCGCGCCAAAAAGTCATTTTATGTCAAAACTTTTTTAAAGTTACCGAGTATATTATGGTTTCTAACATTTGCTATTCGGCCAAATAAGATTGTTTCCAAATGTTGTCACCGCCACGCGCCGTTCCAATGAAGCAATAATTATCTGGGGAGCCATTATTGGCGTTAATTTGATTTTTATCACCCAAACTCTCGTTGGGGCGTTAATGAGACTCGTCTGTGTAAATATATTTATATTTAGCGATTTTCGTTTGAGAATTACAAATTTTTGTCATTTTTACGGTGTTCTTGTATTTATTGTTAGCATGTTTGAATTTTATTTAGACGGTAAATAGATGCAGTGGATGATAGAGTAGATGCAGTAAAATAGAAGAATCTTATATTACATTTTCTGAAGCTTGAAAACGTTTATAAAATTAACTATCCACCAGGTTTAATTTATTGAAGAGCTTGCAATTATTTCAACACCGTATTTTACTATATCTAAAATTCTTAATTTAAATAGGTGGTTCCCGACGTTCACATTCTAATAATTACAATGAATAGGTGTGTTTTAATACTGAAACTATTCTAATTTTAGATTCTTACCTTAAACCCATCTGGCGTTCTTCTGCCAGAACATGAATAATTAAGGGCTCAACCTTCCAGGCTTGCCCAGTGAGTAATGAAGGCTCACCTTCTGCTTTTGTTGCGGTAATTTTCTTCAACTACATTGCTTTATTAGATGCAACAAATAACAGATAACTATAATTACAATTTTATTTCGTAAATTTAAAAACTGTAGTGGAAGCCTGTGTCATTAAACTTGAAATTGTACTTGTATTAATAGATAAGATTATGTTTTTTGCATAAATAAATGATATTATGAATAACACAAGCTGTTCTTTAGGCGGTCATGAAGATAAATTGAATAATACGTAAAAATAATCTTGTCGATTTTTCGCTATACGCTACAAGATGGCGCTGTACGTTTAATAAAATTCATTTCTGGTTTGCAGTCGATACAAAATGAAAAAATAAAGTTTGCGTTACACAAATGTATATCGACATAACGCGACCTTGTGCTTGACGCCGCTTAATGTTAATACGTCGTCATTATCCACCCTAATAGGGCTCAAAATAGTGAAATTTTGGCGCGCATTATTTACGCTTGTTTTAGAATATCTGTCGAAAATACCTTGACCTGAAACTGTTCCTACCACCAATTGTCTCCTTCGAGGCAGCTCTTTCACACATACGTATTTACGGCGGAACTACTTAAACGAGCTTGTACCCGCCGTAAATAAATATGTTGGTCTAAAAAAACCTTTATCGTTCCAATGTTAAACTGGCTACAGAGAATGTAATTTTAAATGGAATTTACATCTTAGGTATATTCAATTAAAACTCGTAGAGCATATTGATATATTACGTAACTATTAAACTATAGGGACCTCACAGGACAAACAAAAGATCACTCCATTCCCATTATATCCAAATCGCCCAGAGAGCGGTTTCGTATTGCACAGATAATAACACGATTAGCTGACATTAGAAAGGGCGCGAAATGATTTGATTATGTTATCTACGTCAGCTCATACTAATGACGTTTTATCCTTTTAAAGTAATGAGCGGTTGACAGATTATTGTTTTTTGGTCAATGCCATGAGGAAAATAGAATAAATAAGAGTTTGAGTGTTTTATAATTACATTGAGTTTGTTATAATTTAAAGAACACCAACCTACTTAAATTAAGTACCTACTACGATCAGCTCTGCCACTTCAGTCTCTTTCAGGCGTGTTTCAGTCTTTTTCATCTCCTGCGTGTATTAAAAATAGATTTAGTTCATTCGTCCGCTCATTTTATAATTCTATAAAACGACATTAACGAATACACAACAATAGATATAGACAATAGATAATATCTATTCGTTCTTTTACTCATTTGTCACAATTAATTTGAATATGTAAGCTCAGAGATGTTATTAAAAATAGTAAAAATATCTTGTTGATAGAAAGAGAATATAATTTGGTATTTTGCGTGTGAAGCTAATGGCGGATACAATAATTTACAGAGAGAAACAAGTACCTACAGAATTAATTATATTTTTCCTCTATGGAGGAGGCGACTTCTTGCTTGGTTCGTCCGCTCTATGCTTAAAATATATCTATACCTGTAATACTTATCTACGAGCTAACAAAAGCACTCTTCGTTAGTTTAATCACTCTTAAGCAACTATATGTATATGTAGAACTATAAAAACAAATACTCGAAGAATCTGGAACTGTATCGGTATGAGGCAAACTCAATCGTGTGTTGACAGAGCACCTACGTGCAAAATGTTATTAAGGTAAACGATATATCTAAATACTTTTTTGTCGTGTCCGATTCTCGATAGGCTGTTCATCGTTTTAAATTTATCAATTTAGAGCACAATTTTTTCAGCACAATTATTTTTCCATTTTTTCATTTTCATTTAAGTACATACTTTTACGTTTGCAGTTAACTTCTCGTGCTATTAAACTTAAATCTAAGCTATTACCTTATTTTACGTCATTTTGTTTATATAAAGGAAAAACAATATTACGTACCTACCGACAAAAAATGACTATCAAAAATCTGTACCCGAAAAAAAAAAACAAATTGTCTTTGATGGACTCCAGTAGAACTGAACCTTTAGGTACCTAGTTAAAAAATTTGCCAAAGTGGTTTAAGGTAATATTCTTTCAGAAATATTGCAGTTTGAAACAGCAGTACCTTATACAATATAAAAAATGTCAGAATTACGGTAATAATATAATAATAATGTTTCTGACGCAAGCCATTACTAAATTAATCTTTGATATACATGTCCCTTCCCATTATCACTTTTCTTTTTATTTTCCTTTCATCTCGTTTCACCACAGCCACTCCTACTTTCCTCGTCCAATCCAAACGAATCTATTATCTCCTTTGCACTCGTGTCGGTAGACAGTGACGCAAAATACAGATAACGATCCGAAGATGAAAACTCAACTATTGCAGAGACTTCACTTATGACTTTTTGATTTTGTACTCGTACAATTTCAATGGGTAGTAGTCGAAGAACAGCATAAGTGCATACTGTGTTAGGACTATTTCAGCTAAAACTGTGTGTTTAGTTAATGTAGTTGGGATGTATCAAGTGTGTTGGGCTGGCAGAATATCAACGAATGTGGTTTTGTTTTAAATCAGTTTATAATCTGTGACTATCTTAACGGGACGGAGTTCGCGCGTTTTCCCCACAGCCGTCAAAACATTTGAGTCGTTAATTCTCTTAATAGTTCTTAAATATAATATTTAATTTGATTTATGATAAAATAATTTTTCACTATTGTGATCCTTTCAAATATAATGAGTGTGTGTATATTTCGTTTTTTAATTAAGTGAAGTTTTATAGAAATCGGTGATGTGGTTTTAAGTTTTTTTCTGTGAATCGTACTTAACTTTTTCTTAAGCCAGGTCCGATCAATTTAGGTAAGTTTTTTAAAAATATTTTTTTTCATATTTACTTATTTGTTAATAATAAGTAGGTATTTATTAGCTACGCATAAAATGATAATTACTACGCATAAATAGTGAGCTATTAAAAATTTTTACATTTATTAAAATAATCATACAATACAGTGCGTAATGCCGAATTCTTATATAAATTACTTATTATTATTATTCACAATAAAATTATAATAAAATTCCTAGAACTAAATACTATTTTATTAAATTTTACGCTTAACTTTTTAGTTCAGATGAATTTATAAACAGTTACTAACAAACCAATTTTATCGTAGCTTTTATTCTGCAACCTTATTTGTTCATCTTCTATTAATTTAAATATTGGTCTTCAGTTTAATTCTGTCATTGCGTAGGGGATGTTTACTATAACATATATCGTATAAAATGTATTAATGCGTTAAATTTTTATTGTGACAAATAAAATAAAGGTAAATAGCTATGGTTCATTTTCTTGATATATACGTAGGAATGCCTTTTAGTTTTAAAATATCGATTATATACCTATTAATAATTATGGTTTAGTCGAATTTATCAGATTTCTAAAGTATGTAAGTCTTGTATGTATAAGAATACCTAATTGAGTCGTTAGTTCAGTACATACATCCAGATTT
Source organism: Mysoria ambigua (assembly GCA_018245875.1). NCBI lineage: Eukaryota > Metazoa > Arthropoda > Insecta > Lepidoptera > Hesperiidae > Mysoria > Mysoria ambigua. The sequence continues at coordinate 12,680 of DWEI01001649.1, forward strand.
ATTTTAAATATTTAATCGTCCTAGTTAAGCATTTCACATTTTAAAAAGAGAAAAGAAAATAATTTTTAATAACACTAAATGCAATCCGATTGTCAACTGAAAGCTCACTTAGATAACGAAATTTAGAACAATTCGAAATGTAATATATGTAATGTAATAATATGTAATGTATGTATATGTAATATAATAATATAATGAGATATGTAATAACATAACGCCTGTAATCCCCGAAGAGGTAGGCAGAGGAGTGTAATACACTCCCACGTTTAGTCAGTTACGTTTACGTCCCACTATAAAATAGGTGGTGAGGCTATTGCCATACACAGGGCAGATTTCGAACCAGAAAAATCAAACGACACCCGACTCGGCTCTTCAACCCGGGACCATTCGATCGGCAGTCACACTTGCAATCAACAACCAACCAGGCAATGTAATAAGACACGAATAAACAGAAATAAAAGTTTCAATATATATCTAACACTGTTACATCTACAATTTGGTTATGTTATATAGGTATGTTAAAATGGATTCCAGCGCGGCCCAGTGTCGTCGGAGCGCGCGGCGCGGCGCCGCGGGCCACGTGGGTTGCACGTTGTCCGTATCAGAGCCGTTGTTTACGCTATCCGGACACGGCGTATCGCGGCGCCGGTCAAAATAATAATAATAATAATAATACTACGAGGAATGTGCATCAGTGTGGAGCGTTTCGAATGTTATTGCGCGTTCTTAATTTGAAATTCGCTCGGTAACCGAATATGAGCCCGGCGTGTTCAAATTCGAATTGCGGTTATTCAAAATTGGAACACTTTTTGTAAGTCAAAATGAACGGTTCGGCGTCTCGACGCTTCGGGAATTGCCTCGCTATGGAGAAGAAGCGGCGAAAGAAACTCCATATATGTATGTATGGGAATACTCTTACCACCTGTTCCATGGCGTGCGTGATAGTGACAGGTGAAATGTAGGAGAGTACTCACTGCTCTGCTTACGCGTTTGGTCATGCAAAGCGCTCATATTTCGTTCGTAGATTCGTACCAATTCCAACTAACACGCAATAACTATTTGGAATTACAATAGAACGATTTCGAATCGCAACATCGCTTTGGAATTCCATTAATAAAATAAAGTACATAGTTTCGTTCACAATGTATTCGGCACGTATGATTTGATAGTAACCGCTATGTGTATTTGAAAGATACTGAAAGAAACTCGAGAAGGTACAGTTGGAGACTGTTTTTTCGAAACCATCATTAAAATTCGCTTACGTCATTACATTACATAAATAAATTACACTATTAATGCACAGAAGATCAGTAACGACAATAATTGGGGTTCAGTGCGCTCTGTCCACGTCGAATCGAGGCTGGCGCGAGATAGCAATGATCGTTTTTGGTGTTCAACTTGAAATTACACACACGTGTCCATTCCAATCGTCGCACTGTATAACATTAACCAACTAACCGTGTCTCGAGTGCCTCTTCAAGCGTTCCGTTCACGGTAAAACTTTGCCGTACAGATAGGTGGGCGGGCACTTGAGGGAATCCGTTCGGTGTTTTGAATGTTTTATGAGTTGGCTTCATTTTTTGTTATTTCTATATCGTGTACTTGTTGGTCTTGTTGGTTGCAAGTGCGACAGCCGATTGCGAGGTCCCGGGTTCGATTCCCGGATCGAACACTACAAAATTTTCTACTTTAGATTTTCTATTAGTGTTTCCGATTGTTCCCGATGCATGGCAATAGGCTCACCGCCTATTACATAGTGGCAAACGGAGCCGGTGAAACGTGGGAGTGTTCCGCATTCCTCTGCCTACCTCTTCGTTGATAACCGACGTGAAGTTACGTTTCATGTTTATACATATAATTGTTTATAGCGCTCAATATGAGGCCAACTTAAAGCGGTAAATACCGCTGATAAGCTCCAACAGCTGTATTGTGATGGCTTATATTGCATATCACGCTGGTTCCCTCTCAGTTAAGATACGGAGTGAGTGCTCAATATATCTATTTTCATAGAGCGGAAATGGTTCTTTTATATTCATGACCGTCTTCGCGCTCGTACGCCGGCTAATGATAGTAACATCACGCCAGTGATCCCCGAAGAGGTAGTCAGAGGAGTGTACGAACACCTCGACCGTCTGCAATGCCCTCGGTCCATCAGCCTGTACGAACGGACCACTGAGCCCTACCAAGCTTCATCGACGATGCGGCTCCGCGGTCCCCAGGGTGCCCTGGCTTAGCGCCAGGAAGTTCCAGGCATAGGCCGCTTCGTACTAGGCCAATGTTTTGCCATAAATATTCATACCGTTGTTGTTTTGTCGTAGGACGAATGTCGAGTTACGGCAGCACGACCCCCTCAGACGAGGGCTTCGACAGATATGAGCCGCCGTTCTTCTGCCAGCCTCCGCACCAAGGCAAGTATCACCACAGCAGGGTAACCACCACCACGCTAGGGTAACCACCACCGCGCTAGGGTGACTACCACCACGCTAGGGTAACCACCACAACACATTAAAAAAGTAAAGAAATATCCATTTCCAATTTCCATCGATGGATATTGAGAACATTTAATTTTAGGACTACGGTCCGGTCTCCAGCGAAACAAAATGCGGTATAAATCAATTTTTGTAAAATACATCGACAATAGTTCTTTAAAGTGTACCTATTTAGGTAGGTAATTATGTAGTTATTTTCACAAATCCATACATAATAGTTTTAGTCACTACGAATGATTTCAAATTATTTATAATGTAATATTTAAGTGTCGTCAGCGTAAAAGTTTAATATCTTAATTATAAGTGCGATTTAGCAATGTTTACAGCGCTATGTCAAAGAAACATGAATTACGTAGAATGGAAATTCTGAAGATGTTGAATAGGTTTGAATTGGACAATGTGTGAGCCATTATATAAAGGTAACTTTATATCCTTAAATATTATTGAAATTGTTAAAAAAACTTAATCCTTTATTTATTAATGTAAAGCAGTACATAATAAAGTATGTTATCCTCTGAAAGTGTCATTTAGATTTGAAAAAAATCTGGCTATATACTGTAATCAGATTCGTGAGGAATCTGTATATCTATCTTATGTGGCCTTAAATATTGATATTAGTCAAGTCGGACAATAAGGGCTATCTCATGTTTTATACGCGCGCGCCGACGCCGTATTTAATGATATCTGAACATAAGGTACCTACTATAGAAACATTCGTTTTAAGTAGACCCAAATAAAGCAACGTCAAACATCCGCCTGCGAAACCAAATATCCATCTGTTATAATTGAGTCATTTTTTTTATTTAAGACCTTCTAGTAGTGGTTAGGAGTCTGGATATGTCCCCGGTAGCAATATGCTCTCCACCTATTACATAGTGGGACGTAAACGTAACCGGTGAAACGTGGGAGTGTTCTGCATTCCTCTGCCTACCCCTTCG
>DWEI01001650.1:0-16105 GCA_018245875.1 Mysoria ambigua
GCAGCAGCTCGCGACAACATCACCAACATCCATTCATGAATCACCTTTTACGCTCATTTGAAATGACAGCAACAACGAGCTCCGCGCGCTCCCCGCGCCGGCCGCAGACCGCGCGCGGCGAACGCACGACTTCGCGTAAAGTCACCGTCGCTGTTGGACGGTCATATTCAAACAATATTGAACAATATGAAACATGAAACGTGGTATAACTCGCAGAATTCAACTAAACTCCTCGTTAGGGTAAAGTAACAGGCGGCTTTCGCTTGTTGCAATTGTTCTGCTCATCTATGAACATTGTGATCCCTTCCGCGCATCAACTTCTCCTTTATGGTCTTGCGCCATCGGTTGCGAGTTTCAGCTGTGTACCTCGAAGATTATGCTATCGAGCTACATAAAAAGTTATTTACCATCATTTTTCAGTTTATCAAGTATCTTCCACGGGTCGACGGCGTCACTGCGTGCGGGACCGAGCGTACTTCACCCAAGCGACAAGTCGTTTAATGCACGCTGGATGCTGTGTCGATCCACGGGACGGCACAATTGGACACGGGGGAAAATGAAACGAACTCGCAACGTAACGGATTCTCATATCAATATACTTTTAATAACTTACGTTTTTACAAATATCCTATCATCGCGTGACGAAAGATAATATAAGTTAATACAGACAAGCCGCACGAACAAACTAGCTCCGTGTAACTTAAATTGACACGTTCAAGTTTAAAAGCGACAGGTGAGCAAGAATAACACGAAAACATCAATCGACACGATTAAACGCACGACTACAGTTTCCAAGGCCAACAACTGACATAATACCGTATAAAATAATATCTCACTCAGCTTTACTTAACTTTAAATAAAATAACCTATTTAAGCCCAAAGTATTAACAACAAGAACAAACTGAAGCAACCATCCAGAAGTTTCCCTGTGTCTCGTTATGTTGAAGCTGCTGGCGCCAGGATAATTTTTTTCTCATTGCCTAATGTAACAAGATTATCGTACGCACTAGGTACACGTCAGCCGAGTGATACCATATTATAACGTAAATCAACGGAAGTTTTTAATTTTACAAAAAAAAGTAAAATATTTTTGCAATACACTGTTGAACAGTATTTCTAGATGTTGACTGTACGAGGGGAGATTAAAAAATCCGCGGAACGACGATGATGGAGGGGGTAAGGTGTTTCATTATTACTTTATACACCAAATTTCAACCAAATCGGGTCATTAGCTTTGGAGTTATTGACTCGCAAATTAATTGTAACATAAGATGCTTAGTACGAAAGAGTATCGGTGTAAAAATGAGAAATGGTATGCTCCGTTGGTTCGGGCGTGTCGAGAGGATAACTGATGAAAGAATGACGAAAAAGATATACTTATATGTAACGCGCAAGTTAGTCAATCGGGAAGAAACTAACCATTATGGAGAAAATTGAATATTGTATCGTCATAAAGTTCCTCCTAAAGGAAAGACACCTCAAACTATTCTTCAAGAGATGTAACGCTCTGGTGACTTAGTCCAACTATGATCTATAAGTGACACAGCCTTTTCGAGCAAGGTAGAGTAATTATTTTGATGTATAAAGAAGTTATATGAAAGATCAGAAAAAAATATTACACTATTTAGCGACACTGTCCACACACTGCGAAAGGAAAATGTATGACAATAATAATGGCGGGTTAGGTCAGTAACGTGCAGTGGAGCCGGCGCGCGGGCCTACCGAGCACCACACATTAACGCATTTATTAAACGAGTTAATGTGTGAAGAAAACAAATGTTCTGTTAATGAAATCAATTATGACAACAATGAAATAACTATAGTGTGGTAACACCGCTTTGATTTGGAACATTCAAGTTATGAGAACACTACGGCAATGTGTCTCATTTGAAACTTGACAGTTCTTAAAATAATATTCCAACGAATGATTATGTTCCATATTCGAAATTAAATTTTCGCTCACACACACTCGCCGCAGCGAGCCGCTCGCCCACCTGCGTGCCCGCCTGCACGCGGCGCCGGCCGCCGGGGGCCGGGCGGCGGACCATCAAACGCAGGCAAATAATTGAAAGCTCCCAAACACATCATTACAAAACTATAATACCTCTCAAATTCCCACAACCCTACGGTGCAGCGGCCAGGGACTTATTATTATTTCATCTTTACTTAATGTGTGTCATGAAGCAGGCTTGGAGACAAACTAAGCGACAAGGTCGCTGCAGGTAACGCCTGTATCCAAGCCCAAGACCTACTTGCGAACGGTCACAGACAACGCGTCTGCCGCCCGCAGCCACCTCGACCTTAGTATGTCCGCTACCTACACACCTGATAGCTTCAGATATCGTTCATAGCTTTATCTCTTTCATTTTATATATTTATTCATTATTAAATAACAACAACAGTCTTATTAATTTCCATGAAATGTTCCCTTGCGTGACATGTTCCACTTTCTCTTCCTACTCTTCACATTTGACATCCCTAGCGGGCTGCGATATTTGCCGGATAGTTCGCCGCGCGGGTGCCCAGGGCGCGCGCCGCCCGCGCCGTGCGGCTGGCGCTGTAGCTGGCTGGCCGTGCTGTCTGTGGCTCGCAGCCGACAACACTGCCACTGTCCGTTGCTCCCTTCAACCTCGCGTGTCTTCGTTGTTATTGGACGCAAATTCCATTTGTTTAACTTTTTGTTATAAAATATAAATGTGTATATCTAATTTATGTTCGCGTGAAACATTTTCTGTGCTCTTCCTTGTCTCTCGCCGCGACGCGGAGGCGTCGCGAGGGCTCTGGTATATTTTGGCGTCTAACTTCACCGATACATCCAGGCGTGTGTTCCCCTGTCAGTCCTAGCGTAAATTATTTTCTCCCTCTTTCATTGGTTTCCAAACTGCACTGTGTGGGTTTTTAATATTAGCATTCCAGAAATGGACATTGCCTGCCACATTATCCAGTCCGACACACCAGCGGTGTCCCTGTTCTCGGAGAACAAATGCGACGGTAGGCAATAAATGGACGGACGACTTGTCTTTCGCTTCTGATTCTTGTGGTACAGTGGTGGTTGTAGTGTAGAGTTCGCACTTGTTTTTGTAACGACGATTTAGTAAGAGAATTTTTTAACGTCCGTTTATTTGTACATAATTGGTTACCGTTTTGAGATTAACTTTGCACATTGAAAGTGAAAGCATGATGCGAATTTATTGAGGGAGCTACAGTAAGTAGTGCAGCCAGAGTTGAAGCCCGGCTGGAGTCGTTCAGTTTATAATTTATTGTAAAGTTAAATTTGTTTGAACACTCAGGTCGAAATAGACGGGAGTTCGACTGTTTCATGACCTCTGGAGACAGCGCCACCGTAATTTCAATATAATTGTAACTACAATGTTTTCCACGGCCAAAAGCTTCGCTCGAATCATTTAATCAGGGACCAATTACTATAACTTTCGTCAGATGCGAAACCATCGGCGCTCTGCAAGAGTAGCCTATCGAAGTTGAGGGGTTCGATGGGAGCGCTGTAAATAGGCCAACCATAGCAATAACCGCGCCGTGGTCGGGCGCCGGGATCGGAGAGTCGACGCAGACGCCGCCAGCCAGGGGTCACTGGTGAACTGTCACTGGAGGGGAGGGCGAGCGCGAGGGGCGCGGGCGCGCTACTCGGGCTCGTGCTTCTGTATGGGGCGCGGCGGCGCGGCGCGGCGACGCGGCGCGGCGGGCGGCGCAGCCAGCGGCGCGGCCAGCGGCGCGGCCAGCAGCGCGGCCAGCAGCGCGCGGCCCGCCGCGGCGCACAGCTCGGCGCCGTCGCGCGCGCCGCCCGCCCGCGCGCCGCCCGTCACCGCGTTGCCGATTTGCCTGCACATGTATATCGTATGATACTCATCACATTATAGCAAGATAGTACGGGAACATGTACCTTACGGAGTGGGCACCGAGTGTCGAGCGCCAAATTTCACACTCATAAACTAGCATCTGATCTACTCGACCAAAATACATATGCCACGGTTTCCCTAGTCATCATATATGTACATCTACAGTTCCAACCGATTTCAGAGACCTCATCCTCCGAGCAGACTAATTACTTTCGTCAAGATAGGCCTGCACATATATCTATCGAGGTGCATACACACCTCGATAGATATATGTGCAGTGTGTGGTGTGTGGTGGTGGCACCGACCGCAGCGCGTGGAAGGGCACGTGCGCGGCGCCCAGCCAGTCCAGCTCGCCGCCGTCGCCCAGCGCCGCGCAGCCCGTGAACTTGGCGGCGGCGCCGCTCGAGAAGAACACCAGCACCCGCGCGCCCTCCTGGAGCAGCCGCCCGTCTCACGTCACAGTTTATGTGCAACACTTCAACTATAGATCAGTATCAGCGTACAGTACTTATGTGGATACAGATGAAAGAGATCCATGACACCTTCGCTCGATATGCTGCTATTATATTGAAGTAGTGTAAATATACGAGAGAGGATCGAGATTCCTCCCGACGCACATACGTATCCTAACTCCAAACCACTGCTGAATAATTAGAAAGTCAGAAAAATCCCGTAGTCATCGTCCTGGGATTTGAACAAATTCAAATTCAATTACAAATAATAAAGAAAAAAAAACGACAAAGTTATCTCACCTGCTTCGCCTTCTGTAGCTTCTTGGCCGTCACCGGAGCGAAGGGGAAGGGGCCGCCGTTGCTCTGGACCGTCTCCACCAAGTGGAGGTCGTCGGCCCTGATCACGAAATATCTCGTGGCCGCGCTGTTCTCGCCGTCGCCGTACTTTTCGATATTCGCCAGCAACGTCTTCCCGTTGGGCGACATCGGGCTCTTGGGCGCGCCGTACGCCTGCGGGGAGAACCCTTGCGGCACCCCGTCGGCCCTCCAGCCGGGCCTCTGTCCGTTCCTGTAATAATTCTGATTGCCGTAGTAGTTGGTGCCGTAGTCGTTCTGACTGTAGTGCGGGTAGTGCTGGCGGTACTCCTCGCCGTCGGCGCGTATCCGCCAGTTGCCCGAGTCGACGGTGAGCGGCTTCGGCCTCTGCCCGATGCCCGCCGGCTGGTTCAGGCCGACGTTCTTCTCCTCCGCACCCAGTACTTGCACCACTGCGTTCAAAATTTGCTCGTCCAATTGGGACATCGTCTTTATTGGATTCGACATTCGCCTGATGACCAGAGCGCAAAGTTTCTGCCGCAAGTAGTACACGCTTATGGCGTCCGAGGCGTCCGCCGTGAACGCGGTCCAATCGTCGAGGGTCAGCACGGCCGTGTCCGGCGACGAGTTGTTCTCGTCCGCCTCGCTGTCCGAGTCGCTCGATATGCCGGGAGGGTTCGCTCGCTGCGTCAGCGCTCCGGCCGGCAGCCGCAGCGGCCCCCCGAAGAGCGCTATCGTCAAGGGCGTCACCAGCGTGTTGCAGCGGATGAAACAAAACCTCCCCACGCGCGAGATCTCTTCGAATACCACCCAATCGGTCGGCAAGTTTTGCACCGACTTTATCGAACCTACTTGTCCCCTGCCGCAATGCAGTGTTGAGCTCGGATGGAACGCCACTCGGACTTCCTTGGCGGTCCTGAGGGTGCCGCAGTCCCGGTCCACGCGAGCCACGAAAGGGTACAGGCCGCTCACGAGCACCGCCTTCACTACGTGCCATTTCTCTGAATTGCTGTTGACGTCCTTGATGTCTCCGGAGCCCCGAGACTTCACCAGACAGAGCGCCCGCAGCTGAGCTAACAGTTGCGCGCGGTAGCCGACGATCATCTCCATGGTGGCCGAGCAGATCAAGTTCTTCGCACAGAAGGCGCGCTCCGTTCCATTTCCGCGAGCGATTTGCCACGCTTGGAACGCCCGTAACAATACCATGTGATCTGAGAAGCTATCCGACCCGAATTCCTTCCTAGCCATGCTGCCTTTCTTCCTGCATTCGGGAACTAGGGATATTTGGAACGGTTCCTTATTGGACAAACTACAAACGATAGTAAGCACTGGATCGAGACATTTCATTACACAACCGTAGAGTAGCATCTTGCCCAATTTCGGCTCCACCGTTAGGTCCAATAAATGTTGACCTATTTCTGTCAAATCCTCGTTCGCTGTCAAGGCTCCGATAGTTTTCAGCAGTGATACCGCGTTTCTGACGGCCAAAAACGATGGAGGCTCCAACGCCTTGGACAGGAAGTCCGCTATGGGCGTATTGCCCGGGGCCAGCAGCTTCGTATGGAGACACAGCTCTTGTAGGGGTACTCTGAGAATTTCTGGAATGGAATTAATAGGAAGAGTCTTGAATCGTCGCTTGGAGCACATGTGGAAACAATGTCCCGGCTTCGTGCGGCCCGCGCGCCCCGCGCGCTGCTGGCAGCACGCGCGCGACGTCCACACGCACTGCAGCGTGCAGATGCCGCCGTTCGAGTCGTAGTACTTCTCCTTGACCTTGCACGAGTCGATCACGTACACCACGTCGTCGATCGTTATCGACGTCTCGGCAATGTTCGTGGATATTATGATTTTTCTGGCGTGAGGCAGTGGTATGAACACCTTCTTCTGGTCTATCGTTTGCATGTTGCTGTGCAGGGTGAATATTTGGTACTTCTGCGCATTCATCTCGGTACACGACTGAATCAAATCTCTCATGGTCATTATATCGTCGTAGCCCGGCAAGAATATGAGAATACTGCCCTTGGGTAGGTTTAAATGGATATGTTTCACTAGAGCTAGCATTAAATCATGGTCGATGACGTCGTCGGTGTAGGAGTGATGGTACACGTCCAAGAGGAAATTGTCCGCTGCGTTCTCTTCTTCCTGATTGGTCTTGGTTTCCTCCACGGGGTGGAAAGTGGCCAGCAAGGTAGCACATTCCGTGTGGCCGTTTTCTACGGCGTAGTCGTATGCGGTCTTTCCATTTTTGTCTTTTACCGACGGGTCGGCACCTAATGTGATAAACAAAAAGAAAATTGAAGTAACATCAATTCCAGTAATTAGTACGCACGGCATTTTGTAAAGAATTCACACAGGGATAGTCCTTCGTACCGATGCGCAGCATGTGCCGCGCGGCGGGCGCCAGGCCGCGCGCCGCCGCCGCCATGAGGCCCGTGCGGCCGCGCGCCGACGCCGCGTCGGCCGGCGCGCCCTCCGCCACGTACATGTACAGCAGCTGGCTCACGGCGTCCTGCGACACCGGCGCACGCTCAGTACTCATCCCTGCGCGCCGGGCGCTCGGCGCCGGCTCGGCGGCGCGGCCCGGCTAGGCCGCGGCGGGACTCACCAGGCTGCCTTCGTTGAAGCACTCCTCTATGAACTCGTCCATGTCGGCCTGCAGCGCACTGTCCAGCGCGGGCTCCGCACTATCCTTGCTGCTGCTCGCGCACTCCTCTGCGCTTTTCTGTCCTGTGATTAATAAATAATTATCAATCAATAATGAATCCACACATGGCAATCTAATTCCAAAGTAAGTGTGAATAAAACTGTATTCTGGCACCAAAGCAAAAGAAAACTGCAAATATTATGTATAACCCAGGTTGTTCCATAATGAATGGATAATCCCGGAGTGCCAAATAGCTATCAAGTGCTCAAAAATTAATACCCAAAAAAAATCCAAGGAATGGTCAAAATATGAAGTTTCATAAAAAACATACATGTTCATTGACCTTAATATACTTTTATGTATACCACTGCAACAAATTAATGAAATTTGTTACATTTTTTGCATTATCTTATTTCTCACAGACATTCTTAATAGAAATGCAGTCAATAAGTACCTATTATAATTTTATAAAGTCATATCAACTTTAAATTTTAACATCAAATTTGATAAAAACAATATTTATATAGTGTTCAATGGTGTTTGTGTTGTCAAAAATGAACATGACATAAAATTATGCACCAGAACACCGCAAGCTACTTGACTGTGCCTCACCATACTACTCATCCAATGGGAATTTGACAAATTTCATTTAATATCCACCTTTTGTATGCTTCCAAATAAAATATTATTATGTTTCCATTTATAATTTCCTACTGGTGTACAAATAAAGAGAATAAATAAAAAAAAACAATTCAAATACAATAAATAAAAGAAAATAAACAAAGGAAAGTAAACATGTACAGTTCACATTCACGCACGCTTCATTCAAATTGCAGACCAACCTTCTAGATGTGACCAGTAGCTGCCGCTGCCGGACTTCATCGCGTGGCGCAGGTCCCTCTCCACCTGGACCATCTTCTTGGTGCGGTACTGCGTCACCTTCAGCACGTCCTCCAGGTAGTGGCGCTGCACCTCGTGCAGCCGCCCGGGGATCGTCATCACTTGGCAGTTGTTGAAATATCTGAAGCACACATACATTGAACACGTCACATACACATGGCACTGGCAACAACTCACATACTCATTGAATTATCTATTCATTAATTAATATTATATAGTACAGTTAAAGTGAGATATAATAATAATTAAATCAAAGCAAGGACAGTATATGGTTGAGAGAATAGGCCCAATAGTATACCGTGTACCAGACAACTGTCACTGGTAAACTAGTAAAATAGATAGATGGTGTTAGCTAGTAGAGATGTTGACTTCATCATTTAGCAGTTTAGTAGTTTTTTTTTGTGTGTATTTTACCAACTCATTGTTAATGATCACCAGCGATCTCTAACCTACATATCCATCACAGGGAGGTGGGCATAATCAATCAGAGGAGGAGACCTTATGTCCAGCAGTGGACCGCAATAGGCTGATGAAGATTATTAACTTCCTGAACTTTAAACCTTCAGGATGGAAGTGGTTTATATGATAATGTACTTTGCCATACAAAAACATCATAACATCCACAGGACGCAAACTGTATATTTTGCTGCGCTGGCAACGTGCGCGAGCTACTACTCCGTAATAACTGGGGGCGTGCTCGCTCGCCTGGAGAAGATCTGCGTGTCCATGGTGGCCGACATGAGCACGAGGCGCAGGTCGCGCGCGCGCGGCAGCGCGTCGCGCAGCGCGATGAGCAGGAAGTCGCTGAACTTGTCGCGCTCGTGCACCTCGTCCACGAAGATGTGCGTCACGCCTGCGCACGCGATACTCCACTATATTAAGTCACCAACATCACTGCATTTAGTGTACATGCAATAAACTTTTATGTAAGTCATCCTCTGTCAGAATGGTACCAGATAATGTATCTAAGCAGAAACAAACAGGATGATCCGCTCATTTCTCAGAATACATTTAATAACATCATAATCAATATACACACAGTACTATGAATACTATAGTAAAGAAGGCGAGCAGACTGTTGAGGTGGTTAGTACTTGAAGAAGCCATTACCGGTGAAGGCGCTCTCGCCGCCCATGAGCGTGCGCAGCAGCACCCCGTTGGTACAGTAGGTGAGCACGGTGCGCGGGCTCACGCGCGACTCCAGCCGGATCTGGTACCCGATGGACTGCCCCGCTTTCTCCATCCTCTCATATGCAACCTGCCAACATCAAGCAACAAAATCCAAATATAAACTAATCACCACACTCAACAAACTTCACACGAAAATTCAACTCAATTTAGGATATAAATATATGTAAAATAATTATAATACTATTCACATATCTATACATCCATAATAAGTAAAATGAACAGAAATAAGGACAACAAGGAGGGAATTTAAATCTGAAACCAAAACCGTCCAATCTACACAGCTCATCCTATACCCCATCAAGCGGTATGAGAGATTAGATCAATAAAGACAAGATATTCTTAAACTGATTGTATGTCATACCCTCTCAGCAACGGACACGGCAGATATCCTCCGCGGTTGTGTGCAGTAGATGCGAGCCACTTGGTTGTGCTCCTGGCAGTAATCCAACACCAGCTGGGGTAGCTGGGTGGTCTTACCACAACCAGTCGCTCCGGCTACTATTATCACCTGCAAAAAATCAGTAATGTAATATAGGTTTGTTCTCACTTTTTTATTATACCTAACATCACACCTGTAAATACTCAAATAGGTAGGCAAAGGCATGTAGAATCCTCCGATGTTTTACCCGTTATGTTTACGGCCCAGTACTAGAAAAAATTTATAGTACGCAAACCGGAACTTGAACCCAGGACCTCCCAAATAGCAGTCACACGTACAACAATAACAACCAACTATGTGGTCACAGGACTAACAAGACAGTCAGTCTGTATTTTTTTTGTAAATCTATTGAACTTAACAACACATGTGTATGTCAGTATAATGACTAATATAATGGATCCTGTTACTAACATTTATTGCAACTTGAGTATTGTATTATATAAAGCAGGATACCAGTGATTTCATAAAATGTGCGCGCTCAGCGACCATTAGCATCTGACATAGACTGTGGCTCTTTCGACTGAAACAAGACTGCAAATCCCACAAAAAAAGGCAACAAGGGGGAACTTCTATAATTTGTCATGTATATATATAAAATTACGAATGTACATTCAGATAATATAATTGTAGTTAGAATCAAATTGAACACAATAAATATTACTTTTAAGACTATGACTTAAATGACTTTTAAGGTTTTAAAAATTGTCTTACAAAAATTCTCATGATAATCACCAATTATGTTGGATGCATTTGGATTACAATTTATCATTTATTACAATTTTTCACAATTCATCATTATTTTTATCAACCTTGATATACCATACATGCTATTATTTGAACTGGTCGAGTACACACCTGATTATGATTAATAGCATTGATCAATTCTTGTCTCTGCTCATACACGGGCAGCTTCTCCCTGAACTTGATCAAATCTGGATTGTATGTTGTGTTTGGAACCTGGGAAATAAATAAAAATCACATAAACACAGGGGGTAGGTTTCCTAGAATACCTATAATAATACATTAAGCCCAGTCCAAACCCAGCCATTTGAACTGAACAAAACAAAAAGAATTAAAGAAATAAGAAAGAAATATGTAAATATTTACCAAGGCAACTCCATTGTTAAGCTGTCCAAGAGTTTTGTGAGTGAGCTGCGGACTCCTCTCCTTATCTCCAGTGATGCTCAGGTCATCCTTCTCTTTGTTTGTTAGGGGAAATGCATTGAACAGCTCAGATATGGTGCATCTCATGTTGGAGTCCAGGATCAGTTTGGTATCAGATTGAATTATGGTCGACCCAACCCTCTTGTAAATTGTTATGTAGCGATTCACACCTAAGAATGCAAATATACATAAGATAGTGCCTATAATCTCCAAAGAGGTGGGCAAGTGTAATATCTTCCAACATATCACCAGTTTCATTTACATCCTACCATCATATTTGAGTTTAACAGATATAAACCTATACTCTGTGCGACTACATACTAGGAATTTTAATTAGAACATATAAGCTACAAAAATGCCATAGTACCAACATTTGGCTGACAAGGTAGTTTTTATGTTGATAATAATTGCTATTGTTGAGATAATTTTTGGGACTCTTGTTTAAATATCAAAGTTTCCTGTTATTATTATTGTAGTGGAAGTCTTTGAGTAAAAGAGAACACAGATTGCCAAACATTTTGACACAGACCTCATGGGCTATGTCTAAAACCAACAATGTTTTCATATTGATACTGTGGTTTCTGCGACTTATTTTTAATTAATCTGTTTATTTGCAAAAGTTTTCTAACACAAAATATTGCGTAAGTATTTGTAACTAATAATTAGGCATTGCATAAGTATGTGAAAAATTTAGAATATCATTTTTTAACTGAAAATTATATTTTATTATAAATAATATTAAAAACATTGACAAATTTTTTACCAGTATATTTTGTACAATACATTTTGAACAACATTCCAAATAGGTATAACACAACACTAAAGTTCTGTGAAAATATTTTAACATACATTTCATTTTAAATATAATAAGTGACATATTCTTAAGTTAATGGAATCTTGTTATTTTTCCTTAAATTAGTTCATATAAAATTATAAACTCAATATTTCAAAATTCGAACCAAACACTGCGCAACAAGGAATTATGATGCACTTACCTTTCCCGCGTGATTTCGACTTAAGCCCTAACTTGGCGACCGTTTGATGCAAAAACCCTCTCTCTTGAGAAGAGAGGAAGGACGGAAACGATAGTTCAGTGTCATTTTCATCGGCCAGGAACTTATCAAGCTGGATTTTCAAAGCAATACTCACAGACTCCGCTATGGCAAAGTGCTTATTACCAGTATGCTTTTTGCCCTTTTTGGGATTTTTTGAACTCATTGTGTATATATTGCACTAGGCCTACAAGAAACGAATCATTTGATAACATTAGATCGCTGCAATCGGCAATATTGATAAAGACCTCATATACAGAGATATTCAAAAATGGCCATATCGACACAAGACACCGAGCGAGAACAAACAAAAACGTCAAATATTTTTTATTGGCATAGATAAACACACGAATACAGAGTATTATTGACTATTTTACACTATAAGGTTAATTTATTGTTGTCATAAGAAAAAAAAACAAACCACGTATATAACTTATTGTGAATATTTGTTAGTATCATATAAAAGTAACATTTTACATTTTAAAAAAGTTTCTCATTTTTAATTTTAATACTTTCTAATTATGTACTTAAATGTGATAATTTTATTACAAGCTGTATAGTGTAGTTTATAAGGTTAAACACATCGGCTTTAAAAAAGTAGATGTCATATCAACTACGGTAGATTAGAATTGCACGTGGATCATATATATGTATTACATTTAGATCTTGCGATTGAAAACGAAACAGCATATTTTCCTTTCATTATAATATTTTACTTATTTCCAATTGATTATTTATGACATAAATATGTCGAAGAAAATAAATCATTTGGTCGTCGATACTACAGCGTTCATAAAAGCAGCAAATCTACAAGACCTCGCTGAGAATGTTTATACAATTCAAGAAGTAATCGACGAAATAACAAACGACAGACAACGGCGCAAACTTGTGGTACTGCCCTATGACCTAAAAGTGAAAAATGTTTTCCCAGATAGTATAAAATTTGTCACAGAATTTTCCAAGAAAACTGGTGATTACACCAGTCTTTCGGCCACTGACATTAAAGTTATGGCGCTAGCGTACCAGCTAGAGAAAGAAATTGTAGGCACTGAACATTTAAAAACTGCACCCACTGTACAAAAATTTGTGAAGGTAACTGGCATTGGAAATTTTAAACTGCACCCTGATAGTACTGATAAAGACAATACTCCAAATGAAATTGTTAAACAAAATACAGAAAAGAACAGTCATACAAGTGATAGTGAGTGTAATGATATTGTTGTGGATGGGGATAACAATAAAAATGTCAAGAAAGTTGAATTAGAAATAGAAGACAGTCAGGATCAAGATAACATGGCAGAAAATATTGCAGACCAATTAAAAAGCATTGATTTAAGCGAGGAGGATATTGATAATGTCATGGTCAAATTATCTGATGAAGATGACACAGAAGGAGATGAGGAATCTGATAGTGATGAGGGAGAATGGATAACACCGAGTAATTTGGCAGCAAAAAAGAAGGAGATGGATTTGGGGGTATTTGAGGATAAAGCGGTTGAAGTAGCTTGCATCACATCAGACTTTGCTATGCAAAATGTATTGAAACAAATCGGCTTAAATGTAACAGCAATCGATGGCAGAGTTATCAGGCAGTTGAGAACTTTCATCTTCCGCTGTACCACCTGTTTTAAAACCACAAGTGTCATGACCAAGCTTTTCTGCCCAAAGTGTGGTCATGCGACATTAAGAAAAGTCGGGGTCAGCATTGATGATGAGGGTAACCAGCACATACATATAAACGGACGAAAACCTTTAACAGCTAGAGGTAAACGCTTTAGCTTGCCGACACCGAGAGGGGGGCAACATTTTCAGTATCCAATTTTAACGGAGGACCAACATATACACAAGAGGTTTGCAACAAAACTGGCACGCAACAAAACCAATGCCTTAGATCCTGATTACACCGCTGGCTTTTCACCCTTCGCTATGAAGGATGTTAATTCCAAATCAGCAGTTTTAGGGGTGAGAGCTGATAAACAAGATATAAAATATTGGATGAAGAACTATTCAAAGGGGAAAAAGAAATGAACACTCATGTACTTGGCATACATTGTAATTTCTGTATATAAAAAATATATTGTCATATCTAACATTTTATTTATGTTCCTTATAGATATTGTCTTGAGAATCTTAAAATATAGCCTACCATGTCTGAACGGTGTTATTTTTGTTTTTAATTTAACCTCTTTAAATGAGTACTCATCAGCTACGGGGGCAGTTATTAAAAAGAAATATAGTGAAAAACATTGTGAGGTTACCTGCACTCTAAAGTTATCAAAAATGATCTCCTATTTGTGTAAAGTATGCCAAGCGTCCCTTGGCCAACACATTAGACTATCATTGTATTCATCTAAGTCTAAGACTCATACAACACTGGAATGATAAGAGCTTTGAAAAAAAAAAACATTTAAACAACTTCGTTGTTATTGTAAGATTTTTGGGCAGTTTAAGAAACAGCACCATCAATAGAATCAAGACGTAATCTGTATACATTTGTTTATGAGATTATTTCATGTTGAGACAGTTATATACATTTTTATCGTTGGATAGGATAATATGAAATCTTCTGTTTGCTACTTTTTTATAAACATTTCTTCAATGAATTCGAATACAGAATCTATGCATGTGTATGATGTCATTTCATGCTTTGGATGCCCTGTGAACAAAACAATCGTTAGACATTATACATTCCATTTGTCGAGTTATTCATAACTTAAGTTATGATAGCCACCTGCTGAGACTCTTGTTATGTCATAATCTGGTGTCTTCATTGGAGTATCTAGAGGAGTGGAGCTTGATATCCAATTCTTTGCAATCTAAAATTAGTTAATGATAATTAAAAAATAGAAACAAAAAATAGGTATCGAAATGCAACTTCACACCTGTAATCCTTGAAAATGTAGGCAGAGGTAATCCCTGAAAATTTAAGCAGAGGTAATCCCTGAAAATGTAGGCAGAGAAATGCAGAACACTCCCATGTTTCACCAGTAACATTTATGTCCCACTATGAAATAGGTGGTGAGCCTATTGTCATGCAACGGTCGCATATCCAGACTCCGAACCACTATATACTCCGAAAACTGGAACTTATAAACTCTAGAACAGTGTTTACCTATGTGGGGCCCACACCCCACAGGCGAGCGATTTGATACTCAAAGGGGACAATTTAAAAATAAACTTGACACTTGAATTTCAGTTTTTCATTATAGGTTCTGAAATTTTACTGTGTTTTGATAACAATTTTATAGTAATTATTTTCTAGAACCTATTGTATATGTTTCTTAAGTAAACAAATCATTTTTTAATGTTAAAATTAAAAATATTACATAGAGGGAAAGCAGAGGGAAGGTCATAAAAACCTGTGAATAAAAAAGGGTGGGAAATACTTCTCTATAAAGAAGTCAATACATAATAAGTATTTATAGACAATATGACTATCACATCGTCAGGTCTGGTCCCTTATGTGGTGGACTGCATTTTTAGTCAATAACGTTTATAGCAGCTTACTTTTTTCACAAAATCTTTCACTTCAATATCTGAGTACCCGTGCACGGAGTCAGTGAAGGCGATAGCTTTGACTCTCCTCTCGAAGTCCTCTTTCAATTTATCCGCCAATGTCACAGTGACCACTCCCCCGTAACTGTGGGCTACTATCACTATATCTGAAGCTGTGGTTTTTGAAATGTACGTTGACCACACACAGAGAGCATGTTGCTCGCTGTTGCCACTTTTCTCAATCTTTTTCCCATCTTCCTTATAATTGTCATTTGTGTTTAAAACAATAACACCATAGTCCTTCTCCAATGCCCTTTTTATGTAGGGTATTTGGGTGCCCATCTCTATACACTCATTTATTATTATGCTGAAAAACAATATGAGTATATTTTACATTTATAAAATAATTAAAATTATTATATTTGAAAGAGTTTTCAAATCATAGAGATGATATCAAATCATATTATGGATCATAGATTACCTAAGTTTGATTTGAATTTGCAACAAAATGAGTGAAAACCATTGATAAACAAATTCACAAGAATATACATCTGGATTTATATGTAAAATGGATATGGACTGAACAATTTGAAAATATG
>DWEI01001651.1:0-16105 GCA_018245875.1 Mysoria ambigua
TGTATTCGGTATCTAATACGTGGTGAGCCTATTGGTCTGTGTTCAGTAGTCATAATGAATGTATTCGGTATCTAATAGGTGGTGAGCCTATTGGTCTGTGTTCAGTAGTCATAATGAATGTATTCGGTAGCGCAGCAAAAAAAGTAACAACATAAGTATTTTGCATACATTATAAACGCAATGATCATTGATAATTGTATATGTGCGTACTGTTTCTATTGGACTGGATGCTCACCAATGAACCACTATACGCTTGGCCGGTCAAGCGTTTTGCCCGCTGCTTTGATGTCTTCATACGTCTTGTCTTGTGTATATAAAATTAACATATATGCATATGGGTATTCGCTACTGTACGCGTTCATATAACTGAATCTGATTGTGCACATATGCTTAATATTTGGTTGAGAACATTATTAATAACAGTTTCAGGTGAAATTTGACTGTAATTGATTATAGTTTGAATTTCAATATCTCCGAAGTTCTATGTACATTTTAATATGTTTGTTAATTGCGTTGTTTGTTTATCAGTTATAGTTTCTTGCTCGCATTCTGAACTAAACTTTAGCTCTACGAAGTGATTCACTCCTCTGTGATTGTGATATTTTTAGGAAGGCTTGCATAGATTTTTCTACAAATATTAATATATACATAAAATATATAACAACCGCGTGTTTCGCACATAGACTAAGAGCTGTAATTTATTAGAGCACGCTCTGTTACGGCGTGTATGACCATCGACCGAACACGCTAACTCTGTGGTCATGGCTACTCGGTGAGTGTACTGAGCTTTGTTCAGCGAGCGTAACGCATTTTTCTTATCTTATGTATTTATATAAAAATTAAATTCATCGATTTAAAATTTATTTTTCAAGAAAAAAAAAATTGTTTTAGCAATTTATCTCGATAGATAATGAAATATTATTATGAATGAAAGTAATTATGATTTTTACGTAAATGTTTATTGATTTTATTCATTGGATTCAATTATCGGTCGGTCGTGGGAGAAAGAAGTATTTCATTAATGAGTTATGGTAACAACAATCTGTAATTTATTTTAATTGTAAGTCTTACAAATTATAATTTTTTACTTTATTAGTAATCCTTTTATACGTCTGCATTTGGTTTGCATTTTGTTTATACATTATTTATACATAGCAGTAAGTATACATATAATGGTTAGATATTGCTTTCAATATAACTTTATATGTATGCTCTTTTCTGGAATAGATATTTTATTCGGATATATCTGTAGGTCTATTACATTCTTTATTCTTTGAAAAGAAGACATTTTTTTAAGAAAAGTCTGTATCCTCCTGTATGATATTTTCTTGTATGAGCGGTGAGCCTATTATTATCCAAATCTAATCCAGACACTACTAGAGTCAGTAATAGAAATTTTGAATCACAAAATCCAACAGTACCTCTCGAGCAGCGAGACAGTCGAATGAATTATGAATTAAGAATGAGAATACATTAAACATGTCATACAAATCTACTAGAACTACCATAATATAGACTTACGAATGATGAGCGAAGTGACAGTCGCGTTACGTAACATTAAATTTCGACATCGATTAATCTACTTATCGGTTTTGGCTAACGTTAACTTTGCATTTATTTGTGCTTTAAATAATAACTGGTAAGTGCGGGCTGTCACGAAACGATCGATCTCATTGAACAACAAGCCACCAAAACTGACACGGCATGATCCAGACGGGCGCGTTGCACATCGTCCGGTCGATTATTGAAAAAGTGTGTTACTTTCCTTATCTGTGTGATTATGTCACAGAGCAATTGCTAGGCGAATACTCCCCTCGTTACCGGCCCAGATTTGTTCATGTGGCTTAACATGTAATTAACATTGAATGGTAGAAAATGGAATTATTTATTAAACTCTCCTTTTTTTATAGCTTTATTATAAATATGTCCTAATAAATAACATAAAGAGATAAGTATATTAATGATATGTGAGCTGTGTAAAAAAATCAATCATATATCAATTTGGGGGTTAAAAATTTAAGCCAACCAAAAGAGTATATAAAATACTCTATGTAATATAAAATACTGTGTATATAAAATACTGTATCTATCTGTTTGTTTTACTAATTACTATCTAATAAGTACGAGACCTGGCGTGACAGTACTCTGTATTACTTACAGTCTAAAATTAAGTATAAATTTTCCCGTTTCTATTTGTAGTCACGAAGAGAGGGAATATGTGAGCGCGGTTAAATTAAGAACACAGCTGGAATACCTAGTGAGGTAGTAGGTAGCTGCGTTGCAAAGGTAGAATACATAGGTATGTTCTTAATTTAAACGGCACTTTATCACTGGGGAGGTTACAAACACGGTAACTGAACGTGTTTAGTAGCGATGAATTTATTCGCGACACAGCATTTCCGTTCGATATTTTGTAGGAGGCGCTGTTGTCGATGTATTGCCAAAGCGCAAATGAAATCATATCG
The DNA here is from genome assembly GCA_018245875.1 of Mysoria ambigua. NCBI lineage: Eukaryota > Metazoa > Arthropoda > Insecta > Lepidoptera > Hesperiidae > Mysoria > Mysoria ambigua. The sequence goes on from DWEI01001651.1 coordinate 2,466, forward strand.
AACGCAAGTCGCATGCCAGATAGCGAGCATACCATCGCATGTTCTCTCACACGATCGCGCCGGCGGGAGATTCACACGCGCCGTCGCTTTTTTACTCCGCATCGTATCGATATATAAACATTGATTTATTTCACATCACTATTTTAGGAAACAAGTCGCGCCGATCGCCTTATGGAAAGATATGAAATTACTTTCCGATGTATGAAGTATGTATGAGAAATGAATGTATCCGATGTCTCGATGTGTCGTTTATGTCATGGAACACGCTATATTGATTCGTATCGAAGATTGCCCGCGCAAAAAATCCTATCAGCACTAAATCATCCCACGGCCATCTTCCATATTTATTTCAGTTACTAATCATCCCATATGTTGTTCATCGTTGCTGACTGTACTAGTGATATATTGGTGAGTGTGTTCGTGAATTCATAATGTTTTCGCACAAGGTTTTGGTTATGATTGTACAATAAATAGGAATATCGGCACCAATGTCGTCCGCATTAATCATTATTGCATTTGCATACTTGCATGCCTTGACGCTTATTGCAATATGACTAAACATCTGATTTTTATCAGATGTATTTCTCGTCTATTATCTGCTATATTTTGTTAAGCGCCGCCATTTTGAATCGAATATTCATTGTGTACTCCAGGCTTCTATATTTTTCCATTTGCGACTTCAGTAAACGCGTCTGTCAAAGGAATAAATTAGCAAGTGAATAGGTGAATGATTCCTTCATTGACCAATCGGCGCAGAATCTCATGTATTTAAGACTGAACATATTATTTATGTGGCTGTCAGAATCGGACCAATCGCAGACTGATTTGTCACGTAGACGTATTTAAGACGACATGTTGTAAATGAAACGCAATATCACGTGAGAACTGGGTCGTGGTGCGTTGTGGGAACTGACGGAAACCAGGACTTTTTTTTTCGTAAAATCTTTGGGCCACACGTTATTATACTTGCGATCGATATACGAATGCCATTTTAGTCTCTAAAATAATGGTTTACGATCCATATTGGCGTACGCAAAAAGTTGCCGGCATAGGTCAACCGTGTGACCCATGTAGGAACAACTTATTTAGCAGTGATTACTATGTGCAAAGGGCCTGTCTGGCACTCGTATAAATTGACGCCCTTTTAGGGACACTGAAATGAATTTAGAAGATCTCGCTATTACGAGGTTAAATTGTGCCCGCTTCGATTCTTATAAAATATTACTATCTCAATGAAATTGTTGTTTTATTATACCGTTTTTTCATTGTGTAGGCAGAGATTACCGGGTGCCAAATACCTTTGGCCCTACAAATCGCTGGCTAAAATTAAACTCCTCATAAATTATTTAATACTCGCATTCTATCTCATGACGGTTAGAAATATAGACTATTCTGTATAACTAATGAATTTTTACGACATCTCAAGCGGAAATTGAGTTTGGTTTTAATACCGACAATAGTTGCATCTTATGGTATAAGTACTTACTACTGAAAATTACAAACATTATATAAAATTTGAATGCAATCGTGTTTATAATGATACACATTGATGTGGAAATATTTGATTTCATTATATGTTTGTCTACCATAATTTTTTACTATTAATACAATTTCACGTGATTTGTTTGTTTAAAAAACTGTCGTTGTCAAAAAAGTAATTTTTGAATATTAAAAGTATATCTAAGTGAACAGAATAAAATAGACAGAAGCCTATTTTTCTAATAACTATTGGATGTACCTACAGTTAACAGTTATATTAAAAAATTAATATGATTATTCTAAGCATTTTATGTATATGTTGATGTGTTATCAAAATTTATATAAAATATTCCGTACACACCAAGCTTATACACCTTATAAACACACTAAAATATGTGAACGATTAAGATCGTTACAGAGCAGATAGACAGAACGCAATATTATTATGTATTCAGGCATAATCCCCACGAAATTGTGTACACGAAGGTAGATAGTGGAGCCCGCTGAGTTATAATTTATGGTGTACCATTAGGGAGTATTCTAGGACCGCTGCATTACATTTGCATTGGAAATTCGGATTTGCGTTGACATGGCCAGTATTAACATGATGTATCGCTGTTTGATTGCGGACGACGGCCAGGATGCGTTGGCTGAGCAGGATAGTGTGTATCTTGAACCGAATCCTACACTACATTCCTGCTATAGAAACCTCATTAGCTTTTGCTTCCTTAGTACATAATGATACCCCATGAGAAATTGGTTTGTTTTAAGAATGGTTTTCTCTTGTAAGAGTGTGAGATTTAGTAGTTAAAGAATATTTAGAAGACTGCATTAGATGTTTGAGGACAGTGATAAAACTTCCAAAGGTGTATGTTTTACAAATGCATTACACAAATAAAATATTTATTTTTTAAGTTTTTATGGTTGTTATCAGACACACACCCTATGATTTGTGGTCAAGCAGTAGCACGAATATAGATTTATAGAGGCATTTTATTGGCATCAGAACCTTAATGAATTGCGATCGAATTTCGATTAACCCCTCACCGCTCGTATTTAAATAGAGATACGAAATGATCCATATATTGTGAATGCCAAATAGAATAAAAGTAAGGATAAGGAATTTTGAGCTTTGAATTACACGATCTAAGTTTTACTAAATTCACTTTTGGCTGATGCACGTAGGAGAAACCCATTTGCGGTGTAAGGATGAATATGTTTGGCGTTAACAGCTCCGTGCCAATTCCCTAAGGGACCTGGAGTGATGATATAATAACAAAGAAGGCACATTACTCAGTTTCCTTTTCTGCCGCTACGAACGTACAAACAACCAAGTGTTTTCGGCCTCGGTGCGTTGATGTCCAGTGGCAATCGGATTAAACAGACCGTAATACGTATTATTAGTTATTTTATGACAGCAGTTTTAAATTACGCGCCATTTTATCGTGTTAGCCTTAATTAACGTTGCCCGATTGACTTGCTGTACTCTCAACGGTTGATGGATGGAGCGTTGCTATTAATAGCATATCGCCGTGCCCTCAAGGGATAGGCGGAGAGAATAGAGTTCAAAATGTCTCCAAATTGTTAAGTATCTTTGCACAACTGACTTGCTTCTTCTTTAAAAAGTTACACTAACCACTGTAGTCATTGTAGTAAATAGTGAACTACCATTATACCAACTAAAGGAAATATATTCGACGTTTTTTTACCGAATTTACACATTTATGAAGTTCGTCTGTCTCGTTTGTCCTAACGAAATGTAGTTTTGATATGTGCAATAAAAATGTATAATGCACTTTAGTATTTGTATAATGATATTAAAAATTATTAATCAAGGATGTCCGTGTTTAGAGGGTGGGTGGAGTGCACTCTAATAAGCTGATGACGATGATGGTGAATTAATGAGATGTGTATATCTAAACAAAAGACAATTATTATCATTAACAGAATCAGACTACAATTGCGAGAGGACCACGCAATAATGGTATGCGTGATTTGATAATCCCTTTCACTGTGAGAAACAGAAGCAAATCGTAGTTCGTAATTCAAATTTCCCTTCTACTAGTTTGTAATTGTAATTCGTAATTCAAATTTCCCTCCTACTAATATCTTCTTTAACCGTAATTACGCGAACGATTCATGTGTGTTTTCGTTGCAAAAAGGTATTGCCATGTTGGATTGCACACACGTCTTCGTGATCGTTATATGGTTACGCTAGATCCATTACGAGGTAGGTAGAGAGTAGAAAGTGTCAAATATAAAAAAATATTATTACTATATTATTACCCCAGATACCGTTTGAGATATACTGTTATAACTGTTAACCGTAGGTTTGAGAAAAGATATTGAAGGAGATATACTTACAAATACCCATGTTTCTTAAAATTCATCACCCTTGTCATATATGTAAAAAAATTATCATTAAAAGCAATTTTGGGTTTTTCGATGTTTTAAAAAATGTCACTCCCTATTTAACGTGCAAGTTTATTGCACTCGTCTGCCTATCCCTTCGGGGTAATACGGGCGCGTTGCTATGTTAAGCACCTACACAACGAGCGTTTGCTGTTCGTAATAATCTCACAGCGCGCAGAATAGGACCCCCGGGCCGTGATATCGGAGATTCCGGCCGCGTAAGACCGTAAAACGGTTGCAAAAACTATAATGTGAATTATGTGAATAATTGTGCGTGGCGGTAATAAAATATTGTCGCTGTAAATTACGTTTGATGGTGATTGAACCGTATCTACGCTTCGGAACGCGGATTGCGTTGATGACGTGGAAAATTGTGTTCTGGAGCTATACGTACCTATTGCGTAGACCGCATGCTATGTCATTACTACCCGCTTTTACACACCGAATAATACTTTGGGCTTAACGGGTAAATATTTGTGTGAGTTGTATTTGAAGAGTGTTTATTCAATTTTGGAATATAATGAAATATGTATCATGATAATTATATTCGAGAAGATAGTGAAGGAGAACTGTAAAAAATACATCTGAAGCATGTGATTGACGAGAGGTTAGATGTAGGTACATAATGAGGAAACTGTGTTTAATGACAAATTTATCACTATGATAAGAAAATCGCCTATGTTAAATTAATAAATACATTTAATTTTTTTTATATCTATAAATAAATAAAGCATTTTTTTATATTTCCAACACGGGTAAGCAGAAGGGTGTTTGGTAGCAACTGGATAAGGCACACAGAACACAGGGCGTGATGGTACTCCTTCGCGGTAAGCTACGTCCAGCGGTGGACTACAACAGGGTCGCGATGATCATTTTATGTCACAGATTATCAATGTCGCTTGGTTATTGCGCGTTTAAAACATAACCAACGCCTCCACTAAAATGTCTTGTCTATGGCACTAACCATTTTTCAACGTCTAAATGCTCCTTGCGTACTAAACAATCTCATGTCGTGAATGTCTATGGTGTACTCTATGGTGTAAAATGGACCTCGTGCAGTTGTAAAATACGCACAGGGAATATTGCTATCGATATAATCGTACGGTTTAGAGTTAGATATTGTCTGACGGGGACGGTCTGGGATGTCAGACAATCGTGTATGCGGTTAGTGATGAATGTAAAAGCATATTAGGTCTGTAAGGATAGTGTTCTTTGGTACTTCGTGGTCTCTGCTTATCCCGTAAGAAATATGGCGTGATGATATATCTGATAATTTTATATTTACAGGCTTTTAAATTGTAACACTTCATTATACAAAATACGAGCTTACTTCATGAAACAAACGGAATAAAACGTAACTTCACGCCTGTAATCCCCGAAGAGGGCGGAGGAATGCAAAAATGTTCAGGAAACAAAAAATTAAAATATTGATAGTATACTCGTGTTCAGGACAATGAAACCAATTTACACCACATCTTTAAGATCACAACTTAATATATATGGTAATAAGAAATTTACGTCGATTACAATAGTACGAATCGTTTCAATAAAATTCAGACGAGTCGTGAGCTTGAAATTGCGATCGAAACAACGCCAGGGCGAGACAATTAAAATGGCAACGAACAGCCGACGTCCGAGGTGGAGACATTAACCGGACGCAGGCACGTAAGCCGACACAGCTCGCGCCGGCCGCCGGGCTCCGGACGCGACGCGCGCTGCGCCGACGCGTTCCCGTACGTAGGTGGTCGCGCCGGACGTGCCTTTATCGCGCGCACAATAGTGTCGCGAATGCCCGTTGGATTTTATTGGACGTGCCTCTGATAAATAATGCGAACGTCCCGCCCGGCTCTTACATTGCTCTATGTTATCGGACGTTGCACAATCTCATTATGTAAATCCGTTCGTTCGAAAGTGTTGGGGGTTCGAGGGGATTATGATAGTTTCTAGTATGATATCTCTTATTAAATGACAGGTGATATAAAGTTAGAGGAATGTCAATTGCATTTTTTATTTCTGTCTTTTTGCAAAGTTTGGGTATGCAAAGATAGATAATGCAAGGTATATTGTATATACGATTTTCAACCAGCATTCCCAGCGTAGAAATAATGGGCAAAATTCTCTCAGGGTTCTGATGACTGACTGGCAGTGACGGCCCTTTGATTTATTTATTGTTATTTGTGGGATGAGTCATAGTACTTGTTATGTATTTGGATGTAAACAAAATCTATACGATTCGGTTACAATCGCACAGGCCCCGCTTAGTATGCACTCAGTGATATGTGAATACGTCTCAAGATATATTTATTTATTTATTTATTTAACATATGTAGAAAGCGAGCAATTAAAATTTACTCCATTTAGCACTGTAATAACATATTTTACGCAGTACACAAGGAGAATGATTTATTAAATATAACCATGCTTACAGAATTAATGTCGAACAAATTAGCAGTTTAAAAAAACAGCTGTCAAACTTGACAGGTGCGCTTTGATACCTCGAGATACGCATACCATACAATTATCTAGTTATATTATTAGAAAAATTATAGGTTATTCGATGAGACGTGTACGATTTGATGCGACGCAAAATGTGCCGTGTTCACACACGGGTACAAATAGGTATTAAGATGATTGAATCGCAGCCGTTCGGACTGGTTTTATTGATCTTTAATTATAATGCAACAAGAGCAGAGCAAAGATTTACATACGTCTAATAAAATGTGAAATTTAAATGCGTCTGATAAATAATAATGTATTCTAAATTAACGGATTATATTGACGTAGCGTGGGACGCCCACTGGCTAGGTGGGGTGACGGTATACGCCAAGCTGGCTGCGGTCGGACGCGAGGAGCTGATGAACGAGCTCAGTAGCGTGCTGTTGGAAAGGCCTATGCGCAAAGGCCTATAGGTCCTTTAATGCAAAAGGATGATCATAATAAAGAGGCAAATTATGGACTATTATCGATATTTACGAGGGGAAAACTTTGTGACACACTGATTTGCACGCGGGCGAAGCTGCGAGTACATCTAGTAGTTAATGACACAAAAAATTTCTTTTAATATCATCAATTTGTTTTATATCAATTCATTGTTAAAACAGGTGAGTATTTAGATTGAAAACGGTGAATAAATAGTTTTCTGCGCTGACACAGTGTGGGTTGGCAGACTTCAACGCTTGAAAGGATATTATGAAGAAAGGGACGCTTGGATTTCGACAAACATAACATTATTCAATATTAATAAAATAACAATTGTAAGTCATAAGCGTATATAAAAACAATATGTTTTGACAATAACATGTACAACAAAAAAGCATTTAAGAATGTCGTCCTAGTATTTGTCATAACCAATACAAGTTATATCTATGTATAAATAAACAACATGTAAAAAAACTGGTTATATATATACGTAGATCGCCAATCGCGATAATAAACATGAAAATATCGTATCGCGATCTGAATTAGTATTGGTGGATGTTAAAGTTTCGTTTTATTTATGCAACTGGAGCGTATGAGCGACGAGTAGGAGTCGCGTGCACTTGTTGCATAATGTTTGCAAATTGCATACTATGAAATTTGTAATATTGTAATCACTGTAGCCGCCACCAGTTACTTTCTTACCCTTAAGTATAAAAGTATAAAACATTCTTCAATTGATGTAAGATCTGAATGAGCTTTGCTGTGCTGTTGATGTTGATCTTGATGATTATCGTCATCATCAATCAACGCGCCGCGTTCTTTACGCGGTAAGTAGAAATTATCGAGCGTAAAATAGCTCTAAAGTTGCATATTTTACGCATTCTCTTATACATGTATCATTCTATGCGAACCTGTGTTGCTAATAAGCGAAGTTTTAAAATAGTCTTCTTCTCATTTCAAAAGTTTATCGCTAAACAAGTGTTTAATTGCGTTAGTTTTCTCTCTGCGCAGCTCTTCAGGGATCAAAATAGTGGTAACATTTAGAAATAATGTAGAGTTTTATCGCTGATAACAGTCAAAAACAATGTTTTTGAAAAACTTGGTACCTGTCCAAAAATAATAATCCTGCGTTTCCAAATAGGCAGCTAATTGCTAAGATTTCTTTCTGGTTTTGTAAATGTTCAAATACACTGTTAATTAAATAGGATCAAGAAATCCGAGTGTCTTAAAAAATGTGTAATAATAAGCTGTATCGATTATCCATATAAAGTACCATGAGGTTTTTGTAGCTGGAAATTCTCAGTAATAACTCGGAGACAGTGTTTGTGCCCGGTGTATAAATAATAGCCTTGTCTCCTATTAAATGACTGGACGTATCTCTTAACTGACGAAATGTGGAAATGTACTGCACTCTTCTGCCTACCCCTACGGGGAAGCGTTTATGTTACGTCAGTAAATGATTAATCCTGGTGACGCTTTTCGCTCGTGTCGCTCGGTCTGCGATTGAAACAAGTATTCAAATCCGATACTTTTATATAACACGCCATTTTAAAATTAAATGGCGTATTAATTTTTATATCGAGAACTTAATATGAAACACAGTTGAGTAAGTAATCATAATCAGTTCAAGTAATATGAAACATTTGTATGTGTAATAAAGTTAATATCGAGTATTGGAGTAACTGTCGTTCGCTGTTCCACCACCGGAGCCAGCCGGATGCAGCGAGTGTCACAGATTATCGCGCACCTACCAAACATAGATTGAACAGTGGGCGACCTTAGTGCCACACTTTTATTTGACACACATGCGATTCTAGCAGCTAACGTACCAAGGAATAAAGCGCGGAATCGCGTAAATTAACGGCACGTACAGCGTGTGAATTATATCAGTCCTGTATGTTGTTGTGTAATGAATTAACATCGACAATAATAATAATTACGCACGCTTGACAGGTGAAAGTGAGACAACCTAACCTGTCACATCTTGTCGCCCGGCCTTTTCTGTTAAATTTGGATTAGGCGAATTCGTTTTATTACTCAATTAATCAACAATTCCTTTTTTATATCGCATGTATCGTTACATAAGTGTTTTGTGGGTTGAGATTTAATAAAGAACATTTTTATCGATCAATTAATTAGTTTTATTATACTACATACAGTATAATGCTAGGTACCTTGGTATACAGACAGCATTGCGTACAGAATAATTCTTGTAGATGAACTTATAGATTCACGATTTTCTTGATATATGCGCACTAGTTTCGGATGCTTCAAATTCTTTATCAGATCTGAGAAATTTGGTTAAAATAGGATCACCTGCATCCAACCGCCTCGTTGGTCGTGTCGGTTGCGACTGCCGATCGGAAGGTCCTGGGTTCAGTTTCGGGGCGTTAACTACTAAATTTCATGCGCCCGATGCATGGCAATAGGCTCCCCACCTATTCTATAGTTGGACGTAAACCTACCTGGTGGATCGTGGGAGTGTTCTGTATTCCCCTGTCTACCTCTTCGGGGATTACAGGCATGACGTTACATTACGTGACATAAACACAAGCATCGTGAAGCGATCAATTTGCAATGCCTTCAAATCTATAAATCGCAACATCGACCTTTCAATGGACGATAATATCGACCATTATATCGTTACGATCGCCACCGACGGCCGAGTATTTTTCCCGATCGCCAAGTTCAGTAATAACTCAATAATAACGGCACAATAATAACGTGCAGTATTTTTAATTAACCATCAAATACAGCTATCTGTGATCGCTCGCACTGGTCCATACGCCTTAGCTCAGATCGGCTTATTGAATTCAATGCTTAGTTATCGCCTTTTCGGGGCACATCCGATGACCACTTAGCGCTACTTAAAAATATAACATTTTACATCAATCAATTAGCTGTCAACGTTGCATTGATGTATTTTTTATCCGTCAATACGGCGCCATTTATAGAGAAACAGATTTCCGACGCTGCGATCAGCCCGCCCTACCTGTGTATGCTCATTCCTGTATGAGTAGTATATAATTTTTAATAGCAGTTTTTCATCAAGTTTGCAAGAACACATACATGGCAGTGATTTCTCAGTGATCTCTGACCACCACAAAAGAGACCTGACCTGACGATATATTAATAACAGTAGCTACTTGATATGTACAAGATATTTTTTGACTGACATAACCGTACAAATTGATTACGTCTTTTATATATTCATTATACATATCATTAATATATAATATTATTTTTTATATATATGAGACAAACGTATGGTGAAACGTGGAAGTGTAAAACACTCATCTGCCTACCTCTTCGAGGATTAAAGGCGTACAATTTGTGTTAATGATGTTCAAATTTATGTTATACCGCCGGCCCACAAAACCGATTGTCAGGTATCGCCATGTTTACAACACTGATATGCTTCTTATATATTCATAATCGTCCTCATATCTATGTGCAAAGCGCTGGATGTGTACCCGCTATATACCAATAGATTCACCACCTATTTCATATTGTGACGTAAACGTAACGTATTGTATTTATCTACATTTTATTATTATTAACATACGTTAGACTTAATGCTAATTAGCATTTCCTGCCAGTAAACCCAGGTAGAGATAATTTATTTTGATACGTAATTAATCCTCTAAATTAAAGGAGAGAAAACCTCAAGCCATTATATTTTATATGTACAGTATTAATATACATGTTATGTACGCTTACGTTGAATAAATCTAAGCATCTAATAAGCATCTCTACAACTCTACAACTCTACATGTCAGTATTAGTTCAATATACGTACGTATGTTGGCCTTACATCTGTTCCACTTATAGAGACCACGTTATGTTAATGGAGCAGTTAGCATTGTTACGGACGCTCCGGCGCGCTCTGACCCCGTATAATGGTGTATAACTGTATAGTGTATAATATGATGTATAATGCAACTCGAATTATATACGATATCATGACACAACGCGCGTGTCATGTTACGAATATAATTCGCCGATCGATACTTCCATACGTTTGTAGGATTCCACGAACTCCTTGACGAGTCGTGATGTGGACTAATGCGTCCTACGTTTCATGGGCGCGTCCATATTATACATGTAGAGTTTGCGATTTGAAAATAATATTATATGGTAATGTAGAGTTTACAATACTATTAACGTTTATGAAACAACTTACTGTTGTCACTTTAGAAATAAATTTACAATTGAAACAATTATTTTTAATTGTTTTTATTATTAGTTTTCAGTTCTGTTGGTGTTCACGGTGACCTGGCTGCAATGAGCGTCGGTTATTAAAAAAAATACGAATAGGTGCAAAAGTTAACGGGAAATCTTGATGGAAAATGTACAAAGCTGTTCGCCGGTACATTATTAATTAACGGATCAAATTATTATGGTATTAATAGAAAATTTGATAAAATGAATCCCGAAGAAGGTCCAAAGGCAGCTTGTGCTGTGAGAGCCAGACAGGAGAAAAATACATATATATACTTTTGCAAGGTATTTTTATTGCACAGTGAACTCAGCATGGATATTGGCGTGCTATACAAATATCTGTTTTAATGAGACAATAAATAACCGGCTCTGGAGTTCAATAGGGCCAGATATTTAGTAAAATGATCTAATCTATCATGCCTTAACGAGATCAGTATTTGTATTCACTTGATGTTCTAGCTGCATATTTAAAGTTGATTTATGATACTGGACAGCCATACTAATTTATGTACTCTTGGACGTACAAGGTCCATTCATGAATTTAAAATTTTGTTTCACTTTGTCGTACTGACCTAATTGTACTATGTCGAGCCATTGGTATACTTTATTTTAAATAGCGATTTTTGGTGAAAATATTTTGCGCTTCTAAGGAATTTTGCATGAAAAAGTTAAGGTTTTATTTTACTCAAAATGTTGTTCTGTGTATGTACGCCTTTATATTATTCAAACTAGTATTCTGCGAAATGAGGCGCGCTAACCTCGTCCATCGGAATGGTAACGATTGTGTGATCCAGCGCAAGAATAATTTTAATATTGTAATTTGAAGATGTTTATGAGGTGCGATGACCAGTTTAAGAAGACTGCTTGGACATGGAAAGCCACTCAAACATTCAAAATTCCGTAGTACCCAACTTTGGATTTGAACCTAGTAACTCTCTAGATCGGTAGTCGCGCTGCCGCAGGACTGATCCAGTCATAAATATATAAAGTAAAAAAATAACAAAAAAATATATAAACGACCAAAACAATCCTTTAATACAATTCTTTAAATCCACATTCATATACAACACATCCCGAGCAATACATCACACATCGCACGTAAAACGGAATGCGAAAAGGAAAAAAACAAAACCACGCGAGAAACGAAACGTACAATGGAACGGGCACGAGCGTTCCATTCCACCTGTTAATCGGTCGCATTACGGGCAATCGACCTTCCAGTTCAATGATAGATAACAGCGAACCAGTCCGACACCAGCGGGCTGTCATTAGGGTGGAACGGAACGCCGCGCGCAACGAACGCGGCACTTAATAGCTATTTGGGTTGTAATCGCGTAATGCGGGTCAAGATCTCGTTGCTCTACGCAAGGATCTCCGCACATGGTCTTTTTGTGCGGTCGTCTTCCTTTAGATCGCAAAGCTAAGTGTGAGCCGCTATGCATATTTAAATTTATGCGGATTTCCTTTTTATATTGTCACATTGAGGTTTCTTTGAAAAGTGAATTGCTAGAAAAAATGTAACAAACCATCAGTGAGTATTTAGTATTGGTTTTAAAAATGTTTTTGTGATTGATAATGATGTTCACACGGATTCGCACGTTTTTTCTTCAGCCCTTTTATAGTACTACGGTTGGAACATGTGTATCCTCCGAATGACAAGGTTAAGATCACAGTCAGCCACGCCGCCCGAGTGCACCATCTACACCCCATAGAGAATATTCAAATCCGCATCAAGCATGGAGCAACAGTATTATTGTAAATAAAACAAAAGGATCCGTGCTTAATGTTAACAAGCAGATCGCCCCTGAACTATCTGACGCACATTGTCAACCTCTTCAATTTCACGTGTTAAATGTCGATGATGTAAGAGGAGCGCTGTGTCGATACATATTGACAATAGCTGTTTCACAACGCTGCCCACATGATTCCGTGGGCCTTGGCATTAAGCGAAATGTCTCGATGATTCCTCGGGATGATATGGACGAGATGGTCGATTGTTGAGTGTTAATGCTGTTGCGGACGACACTTGACAGCGATGAGCGAGCCGGTTACACACGGCATTAAGTTTCAACGGATAGCCTTTATTAATTTATTGCTCGATTTGTATACACACGGAGTTGTATTTCGACATACACTTGTAAACAAAGGGAATTAAATTTCAACGAACAATCGGTGTTCATCTGCAATTTTTGCTTGAACACGAGTTCTTCATTGTATTTCCAATATTCTAAGCAACTACCTTATAGTCTGCGTCGGTGGACTTTAAATAAATAAAATAAATACGTAATTTTACGCCCCTAATCCCCGAAGAGGTTTGCAGTTTTACGTTGCACTTTTACGTCCCACTATGGCAAATGAGGTGAGCCTATTGCCATACACCGGGCACATATACAAACACCGAGCCACTAGAAAATATAAATTATGAAAATCCTAAATCTGTCTCGTTGGTCGTGTTGGTTGCGGGTGCGACTGCCGATCGGGAGGTCCCGTCCCGGGTTCGATTCCCGGGTTGAACATTACAAAAATTTTCTAAATTTGGATTTTCTAGTAGTGGTTCGGAGTCTGGATATGTGCCCGATGCATGGCAATAGGCTCATCACCTATTACAT
>DWEI01001652.1:0-16094 GCA_018245875.1 Mysoria ambigua
ATAGTCAAAAGTACATTTTTAACCGACAAACGGAGACAGAAATTCTAAACCATAGACATGATATTTTGAACATGTACAACTTCAAATATAAAATATAAGATGAATTAATATTGTTTTTTTTATATTTCTAAATGTTACTCGGAGCCTAAATTTGCGCCCAGTGCTCAGATAAAGCATTTTAAAGAAGAAATCTTGTAGAAAAGTTGACCAATCAGTTATAATATCGATAATATATCGATATATGTTGTCATTCAAATTACGAGATTTGTTATAAGTTTTGTCACATCACTATTATTCTTTTACGTCCCGCACGGCGTGTCGAACGTTCGTGTCGTAAATTCTTGGTGAGTGGAAAAAATAATCTTTATATATATGTGTAATCCTAACATCAATCAGACCAGAAGTAGCTGTTTTAGGCGTTAGAAAAATTGTATTATTGAAATTATAATGTATTTCGATAGGACCATACTGTTTATCACTTGAGCAACATGTTTACAGTACGTGTTCGTTTTATTGCAGTCCTTAAATTTCTACGAAGTCCCTACTTCACTTCAAGATGGGTAGGGAGGACAAGAATGCCTGGAAAACCAGTTATTTCACCAAGATTATTGTGAGTATTATTACGGAATTTTCCCTTAATTTATATTGCCGTTGTTTTAGGTTAGGTTAAGTGCAGATCTATTTTCTAAATTTCATAAATGTAATATTTTTTTTTGTCAACAAAAATGTCTTGTGTTTCCTATTTATCTTGGGACTAGGTAATAACGTGTATAAAAAACTATGCTTCTGATTCCAGCAACTTCTAGACGAATACCCAAAATGCTTCCTAGTGGGCGCAGACAATGTGGGCTCAACTCAGATGCAGCAGATTCGTATCTCACTGCGCGGGCACAGCATCGTACTCATGGGCAAGAACACCATGATGCGCAAGGCCATCAAGGACCACCTGGAGAACAACCCGGCGCTGGAGAAGCTCTTGCCGCACATCAAGGGCAACATCGGCTTTGTGTTCACTCGTGGAGATCTCGTTGAGGTTTGTATTATACAGTCTTTAAATCCCCTGGAATTGGCACCCGAAGTAAGACAAACCTGTCAAATAGTGTTTCGCTTAGGGAACTCGGTTCATTCAGATTGTAGTGATTTGTTTATATGGAAATTACACAGTTTGTTTACCTCTTACTTAACTTAACATAGCATCCTATATTTACAATAAAACATGGAAATAATAATAAAGTGGAATAATAATGGAAATAATGGAATGGAATAATCATGGAAATAATAAAAATAATACAGTGAATGATAGATTGGAAATCTTTGTTTTTAAATTTAACACATTCAGTAATTTTAAGATATTGTAATCACTACTATTTTCATCTTCCATAAAGTTTTCAATTATCCATATACTTCATTGTTAAAATTACATTATTTTAATGCTATTGAGGGTTAATGTAATATAAGTGTAAATTTTGAAATGTGATTTATAAGTATAAATTTCTTAAATGAAAATTTTACTTCTCGTGTTATTATTTTTATGCTGTGAGATGTTTAGGTTGACTGGTATAATGTCTGTTCTAAAGCCAGAGTGTGTATCACTAGCGCTCTGGCTTCGCTTTCAGACAACATTGACCCTTCAACATTATCCTAGTGTACTGTCGACTATTAACATTGCACTGGCACTTTGTAGGTACAATTCAATTTTAGTTACTCGTTAAGTTAATTTTTGCATGCACACAGACTCTTACTTTATTTGCCTTGTCTAATATTTTCCCTTGTTATATATCTCAATGTAAATGATTAATGTTATTTTTGTATGTTCCTGGCATCCACAATGAAAGGGAGTGTTAGAGTGGGCTAAAATTTAGTGTGAATTTACAATAATCTTATCAATTTCCATTCAGGTCCGTGATAAACTGCTGGAGAACAAGGTGCGTGCGCCGGCCAAGCCCGGTGCTATTGCCCCACTCTCTGTTGTCATCCCTGCCCATAACACTGGTCTCGGTCCTGAGAAGACCTCTTTCTTCCAAGCTCTCTCCATCCCTACCAAGATTTCTAAGGGTAAGTTCTCATAGTTAAATTGATAATAAGCTGGTTATACATCTATACTTACTCTTTTTTAAATATGTAATTATTGTACCAGCTCAACATTGAAACTTACCACATAAGATTATTGATTTTTGATTTAAATTAAAATCTACTTTCTTTTATCTGTTATATTCTAACTTACTAATGATTTGACTGTAATTTTTATTGTCTGTTCTAATATCACTGGGTGTAATATTAGCCCAATGGTTTCGCTTTCAGACAACATCAAATCTTCAAATTTATCCTAGTGTGTTGCTATTACTTAAGCATTGCACTGGCATTTTGGAGATACATTTTATTATAACATACTTTTAGACATTTTCAATTGTTTTCACTATTAAGGAGAAAATGTCAATCATTGTTTTTTATTAGGAATTAGACAGTTTACAGCAAGTAAAGTAGGCCCTTGGTGTATTTTTGAGTCTTCTTATTTGATGTAAAATATTTTGTACTGTATTGTGCAGTAATTGGCTTTTGTATGTGCAGAGGACTGTTATGTACTTCAAAGCCAGATAGTTAACATGTACTTAGGAGAACCTTAATAGAAAAGTTTTTGGGTACCGTGTCAGGCTTATATGTAATAATAATACAAATTCTTTATTTCATAGGTACAATTGAAATCATAAACGACGTGCATATCTTGAAGCCTGGCGACAAGGTCGGCGCTTCTGAGGCCACTCTTCTCAACATGTTAAACATCTCTCCATTTTCATACGGTCTTGTTGTCAAGCAGGTTTGTAAATATTGTCATATTAGCATGATTGTTACATATATAAATGTAAATATTGATAAACATGGAAACTTAAAAATGAGATCTTAAAAATTCTCTTTGATAATTCAAATATAGATTTTACACTATACTGATAAACAATGAACACCCAAAGTGTTGAGTACAGTTTGTATTAATTCTGTACATTCTGATAATTTATCTTTGGGAAATTATTTGCTGTGTGGTTTTCAATGGAATATCATTTTGTTAGTGATTTTTTAACCACAAGCTAACATGAAACTAGTCCAAATTCTGACTTTCATCAAGCTTACTACTTCATGGCTGTTACATAATATACATATAATGATTCTTATCTGGGATCTTTCTTCTAAATTGTTAATGAATCAGTGGGGTTTATTTACAAAAATCCATTAATAATTTTGTGGAAAATAATTTTAATAAATTAGCTATTTCATGGTGTGTTTTATGGTTTTACAAAAAAAATCATGATGTATTAAACTTTTGAGTATGTCAGTCTGTAGGGTCTCTGTTTCTATTTCTATATAATAAAATGGCATTTATGTATGAGAAATTTATTTGTCTTCAGGTATATGACTCTGGCACCATCTTTGCGCCAGCTATCCTGGACATTAAGCCAGAGGATCTGCGCGCCAAGTTCCAAGAGGGTGTGGCTAATGTGGCTGCCTTGTCTCTTGCTATGGGCTACCCCACAGTGGCTTCTGCACCACATTCCATCGCCAATGGTTTCAAGAACTTGCTGGCTATTGCTGCTGTCACTGAGATTGAATTCAAGGAGGCAACTACTATCAAGGAGTTCATCAAGGTGATTACCTTGTTACATACAATAAAGGGACATAATGTTCATAAATGTTCGAAAATTCAGTTTGTTGCAAGCCAAAAAAAGACATTCACTTAATGAATTGACTGACTGCCTTGTTGTCGTGTTGGTTGCATTTGCGACTGCTGATCGGGAAGTTCCGGGTTCGATTTCCGGGTCAAACATTACTAAAGTTTTCTAGTTTAGTATTTCTAGTAGTGGTTCGGAGTCAGTATATGTACCCGATGCATGGCAATAGGCTCACCACCTGTTCCATAGTGGGATGTAAACGTTACCGGTGAGTTCGGTGATTACAAGGGTGAAGTTTGGAATTCTAGACATTCTATTCATGTAGGTATAAATGTTTCGGTGTTACCTAATTCACAGTTTTACAGAAAGTACTCCAATCTTTGTTCACCTTATGTAGATGTTAAAAATTTTATTCAATCAGGAAGTAGCTGTTTCTCTGAATTTAATGAAAGTGCTAACAGTTACACCAATATAAAATATGTTCCATTATTTTCAGGATCCATCGAAGTTCGCAGTGGTGGCCGCAGCGAGTGCGCCCGCAGCCGCGGCTCCGGCCGAAGCTAAGAAGGAAGAAGCGAAGGAGGAAAAGGAAGAGGAGGAGAGTGACGACGACATGGGCTTTGGCTTGTTCGACTAAACTCGTCACAATCATTTACATCTCCACCACTCTTAATCTATTTTCCATACAGCAGAACATCTGCTCAAAGCCTAACAGTCTGTTAGTATGTCCAACATTACTGAGGTATGTTTAAGAGTGGTAGAGCTGAGCCCTCGTAGCCTGCGCCCCGAAGCCACGCCGCCGGCTGGACGCCACATGGCGGCTCGTCTAACAACTTTTGCTGGGCAATAAAGCTACTTTGACTATATTTTGTTTTTTTTTTAAACATACTAAACACGACATTAGCACTAGTTATAAGAGACATATTATATGTAGGATTGCTAGAGAAAACGATAGTATATTATATATAAGTTTATGATAATATAAGATACTATACTACAAGTTACTATGCTTAGAGCTAACGTATGGAGTGCATGTATGTATATGGATGCATGCACTATATTACCATCATAGTATTTGATCTCCAGTAACTAGAAGTCAATATATAATTAATGGTGTAACGCGATTTTTGAAGATTCTTGACCGTCTGCCTCTCCATGTAACGTGACGTATCATTTTTCGGTAGCCTGTGATTAATCCCAAATTATCATTTTTATCTAAAAGTAACAAATAAGTTGAGTAAAGTACCTGTAAGTCCCTAATATACCTTTGCGGGAATTATAAATGATCAAGAGACTTATAAGTCGCAATAAAAGGCATCGTAACGTTTTACGAGACCGCCCTCTCGCCCCCAGATTGCGTGACATAATACTTGAACGGTTCCTAAGGAATAAACGTTTAAATTTGACTATAAGGTTAATAAAAATAAACCCTAAAATTTTCTGCTCCTGTCTTCGTCTTATTTACGAAGTTTATTCCCTGAAGGGTCGCTTTTACGTATTAGTTACTTTCTTCACTATTAATCTAATCTACGTATTTCACACTACTTTCTAAACTATTAAAGACTATGATTTTTAATTCGAAAATAACACAAGCTCGAACGTTATTTATGCCTTGCGGCCAGCGCGGATTGACTACAAATTAAAACATTCAGTTGCAGAATGTCTATTGAAATAATTTATTGATTACGTCTTCAAGTCTTGCACTAAAGATGCCATTTTTTTCACCGTTCATATAGAGTTAACTCAGGTCTCCCTAGTGTCTTACACTAAAGTGTCAGCATCTTCCTTTCATCGTTCATAGAGAGCTAATATAATGGTAAGGTCCAGTTATCTGCTCCTGTTAATGCTGATAAATTCAAAATCATAAATAGGTGCATAATTTACACTCGGAGAACTGTTTTTTGAGGGCGGGTGTCTAAGTCACAACCACAAGTTCAATGGCCAGTGGCTAATCAGCAGTATGAGCCACTCAATGATAGGTTAAAACATCAAGGTAATAAAATACTATTGTATTCGTATAAAACGAATTTATTTCTTTGGCTGTATCCTAAAATTTGGGATTGCGGCAGAGCCGCCAGCGGTCGTCGTATTGACTGTAAAACGTAATATTCCCACCGTCACCAATTGACTGAAGAAGTCATATCACCATAGATTAGGTTACATACACGAATGTTCTTTAATACTAATAACAAGCCTTCCTTAATGTTAAAAAAATCGTAACCCGCCTGGTAGACATAAACAGAAACATATTCATCAACTAAAGCGATTAATTCATTTAAATATAATATATAATCACCCAATGTACAGGTCGATTGATACATAAATATTCAATTAAACGAGGATATTTGACAAATATAGTAAATTTTAATGTTCAAACTCGAAAGGTGTAGGTACCTAAAATTTTAATAGTCGTTAACAGATCTACAAGTGGCAAATATACAATACAGATAACATATAAATATATAGTTTAATGAATACATAATATTTTGTCACAGAAGCAAATATTAGTTTGATACTGTGCTCAATGGTTTACACATTCGACACAATAGTTCCAAAACCCATATTAAAATACTGACCATGATTCTCTACATTTTGCCTTTCATCTTACAATATGAATTCAGAGAATATTAATTTTCAAATTTAAAGTGACAGTTTAGTTTTAATAATGTTGTTTATTTTTGCTATATCATCGTACTAAGTCGCTTAAGGGATAGGCAGAGAACATTTATTAGGTCTGTGGAACGTCAATAGGTATGAAATTGATAAAATAACGATTATGCAAAACTAAATTTGGTTGGACAATAAACAGGCAAATTATCGGATTTGTAATTTTATAAGAAATTTATTTAAACTGCTTTTAATACACTAAATTTGCTTCTATGTCTAATATTACTTCTTATATATGGCTTTTGACTTATACATTTTATACGTATAATACTAGTATTACACAACTATGACGCTTCAAGAGTTATTACTGTTATGCTAGTGATTCCTTTAAACATCAATCTCTTAAATTCATCGTGTGATGTTATTAAAATACAAAACGTTAACAATGTTAGTATAAATGTAGTCATATATTATGAATAACTCGGTTACACTTCAATTCTATCTAATAATCGTGTCTTAAAAACGATACTTAACTAAATTTTATGCATATTATTATGTATATTTATATGTACATACATTCAAATTTACCAATTGTACAGGGATTCGTATCAATTTTCACGAGAAATATTTTTTTTCTTATTCATTTAATAATGTTCCAAACGATATTGCGCGTTAGTTTATTCATTGGAGCAGCGTGGTAGATTCGCCTAATCTGAACACGCCTTTACAGAAACCTTAAAATAATTTTGACAAACTTACTAAAATTAGCATTTGTAACACATTACTCTTGGATGCGCAACACGAGATAATTAGGTTAGAGTCAACTCTAGGCTAGGTAAGAGACAGAGAGAGAGGTAGACAGATTTAGTTTACCATAATACTTTAATTCCTTCTCACTCTAGTCCAAACCATGTATTGCTTTTTCCATGGTGCGAAATTCCAAACGAGAGCTCTGGATAATTCTAGATATAATGTGGACAAAGATTCAGCGCTAATTATGTACAAATTGAAAGTATTATTGATTGTATTATCGACTCGAGTAGGTAGAGAGTACCCAGTCTCCGAATACCTCTACCGCTATTATTTAAATTAAACCGATCAATGAACCGTAAAGCTAATGTTTTTTCACATATTTCCCTTTTCCTTGTGTTTTGTTTTTATTATGATTACAACGTGAACATTTTAAATTATACAATACACTGTATAAATTACAAGAAAAAGGCGAGATGTACCCCATTCAAATATGCTATTTGCCTTGAAAAATATAAATTTAAGAATAGTGCAATTTAATGTTAGTGTTTAATGAAAATAGTTGGTCAAAATTATTATGTAGGGAGAAGGAAAGGTGGGCCGACCTTACTTATATTAGCGCGCACTAGTTACATAACTACGACCTCACTCCGAGTCACTCTTATATCTGACGGTACTATATCGTGCGCAATTGTGAACTGTTAAAGTGAAATTAGTGAGGTGCAACTCATTTCATTCACTATGTAAGCATTTTTAGGATTTTTATTTTTGTAATAGAACTACATTTTTAATATATATAATTTATAAATTACCGTGCCTACACTTATTGTATTTTATTTTAAAAATAATGTGCCTACGCATGACATTTAACGCGTGAAACTATTTTAAAGTAGCTCAGCACCAAATTTAGAACAGTTATATCATTATTCAGAATCTCTTACACCATTCGATATTCAAGTATTTAAACAACATCGAGACTTTAATATCTATATAGGTTATTTATCTTCATTATTACTATTATTCCAGACTTTTTTCGATCATTTTAGCATCCATATGAACACAGCATTGTTTGAATTTTTTTTTGAAACTAGCTTTTCAAAACAATAACAGAATAACTGTAAAGACGAAAAACATAAGGACAGAGATACAATACAGCGGTTTCGGTTACAAGAATTAAAGTTTAATTAATGTAAAAATTCATGCAGTGCAGGTAGAAAACCATAAATAGATTATTTCTCTATCCGATAATATAAATATTTACAATAAGGGGTTGAGGGTAGCTGAAAAAAGAAGCTTAAACATGGAGCCGCAATTTTTTGATATCGTGGGCTAAGGGCCGCAAAAAATATTAGCGACCATAAAGTAACACGGGAAACAAGTAATGTCAGCACATAATGGAAGATGACAATGTTATTAAGTTTGATAAAGTTAACCTATTTTTAAATTCTTACAACTCATTTTTATAAACATATAAGTTATATGTTTTTTCTGAGTCTATTTAAGGCTGGGTACATGTGTGACAATTTTTGTATAGAATTAATTGTAAGACGAGAATTTTACAAATATGCAAGTAGTGTAAAAAGATGGCACGGATTATTACTGGCAACATTATTCAAACTGTCACTAAAGCGCGCGTACTTTCGTGACATTAGTTGCAACTACAGAACTTAAAGTTGTCTCCATGGGATCACATTGTAGTCTTTTCGTACAACTAACGAACTAATGACACAAAACTCACATTAGACACATTAGCTGCACGATGTTAGATGTCGTTATGAGGATCAAATTTTAATTAAATCGTGCAAAATACGCATACGTCGTGCAAATCGAACGAAAGTTAGTTTAGATTATCCAATTGAAATTGTAACGTATATTTTTCAATTAGTTTTATAAAATGGCTGCGTTGAGGTATACCTATTTAAGGGTTAAATTTTCTTGCACAGCGTCTAACAATTTACTTGAGAGGGTCTCCGATATAAAAATATAATATCAAGTTCATAACGTGTTTTATATTTATGTATATATGTATATGTATGTAGAATATTCTCGAATTTTTTCTTATACACCTGCACATACGAATCGTTTGTTTTTAATATAATAACAATACGTGATTTTCTATATACAAAAAAAAAACAAAATTTAACCACACCCACCTCCTCGAATCCGTATAAAAAGAGCAGTTGAATAGACTATGTTAGACTTTATGTAAGGCTGCTTGTTGAGTCAACGACCGTTTCAAGGGCCGTATATATTTACGATTGCAATTGTCAGCATATTTCATTAAACAAATCAATGTAGACGCCTTCGCCTCCCGAGTGAAAACCAATCTCCGTCTCCTACCAATACCACAACAAGGGTAGATGATGACGCCAAACGCTCTGGTTCTAAGATGTTAAAAGCTCAAAGCTTTGGGAATGGACAGAGGGTGGCCTTGGGACATTTCTGTGATGTAATCGTCAATCGCAACCGATCGTATGTTGGTTAGTTAGTGGTTATAGTCAATGATTATAACAGGGTACGTCTACCGGTTGCCGCGAGGGCTTCGATTTACAACTAAGTATGATATATTCATAAGTTCATTAGATTCGGAGTTGTGGTGGAGCGCGGCGCCGGCAGAGCAGCTACTCCTGGAAACAAATCAAAATATAAATATTGTTCCCTTGTTCTTAATTGAACATGGGTGCGCGCGCGTTTTTGTGTATGTGTGTGCATGTGGCGAGGCGCAACGCACCGATCTCGCCGGGCTCCTGCGTGTTGATGGAGGGCAGGGCGGCGTGCGGCGGCGCGGGCGGCGCGGCGGGCGCGGCGCTCTGGCGCGGGGCGGAGCGCGCGCGGCGGCCGCGGCGGCGGCGCTCGCGGCTCGCGCGCACCAGCGGCGCGCGCTCGTCCTGCGCCGCGCCCGCTTCCGCGCTGGACACACATTACATACTATTGTGAACGTTGACTTCGAACGACCACTGCAGTTACAATTATAACAAAAATTTATTTTATAAAATTAATTTACTTAATCTTTGTAAAACATTCAAGCGTATGTATTGTGAACCGTATGTGCGCCAACTTACCTCACTTCATTATTAGGTCGTTCACTGTCATCCGATGATTCTTCATCCTGCTGTGAATAAAATTTACATCGTTAAAATTGAACCGTACATTTGCTATATTGGTAAGGTATAGTAAAGAATATTTTGATACATTTAATGAGTAATTAAAATTGATTTTTTAATCGGTAATTAAACTCCTTCCTTTACGTTCAACTGATGAACGAAATCGTCAAAGTAACATTTGTTAAATTGGGTGCAACACCAGAGCAGTCACCACTGTGCTGTCGACATCGAAGGTCCGTTTTCACGCATGCCACCAGGACAGTTACGATACAAACGGCAACATTCTAACAAACGTTAACTAAAGCGTTTAATAAAAGGCCCGTGCAGGCCGCGCGGGGGGCGGGGCAGGGGGCGGGGCAGCGCGGCGCACCTGGAGCGCGCGCGCGCGGCCGCGCAGGCGCGCCACGTAGCGCGCCGCGCGCACGAACGGGTTCTCGCGCTGCTCCTCGAACGTGCCGCCCTGCCGACACACGAGCGCATGTTGAGCATTAGAATAAAGCGCTGATTAGTGTACAGTGTATAAATTGACGCTTCCGCTTCAGGGTATTTCTTCAGCACTTTTACAATGGCGAATTTGTTGCCCAACGTACTGCGTGGTATATTTTAAAACCAACCCTAAATGGTTCTTTAATGTTGAGGGAATACTATCTATTGACAAGGACCAAGACCGCTATACGCTTTACGTATTTTTAACTGTATTAAAAAAATCTCAAAACTGAGGGAGGGGCGGTAAAAAATGTGGAGGTCTGTGCGTGTATGAGAGGCGTGCGCGCGCGCACCTGCGTGGCGTGCGGCGGCGCGTCGGCGACGAGCGGCTCGGCGTCGTCGGAGGCGGAGTCGGAGGGCGCGCGGCGGCGCTCGCCGGCGGCCAGCACGCGCCGCTTGCACACGGGGCACACGCGCCGGCTCTGCGTCAGCCACGGGTCGATGCACTTCGCGTGGTACGCTGCGCAAGGGGCGGGGGCGCGTTGCATCAGTGTGCGGGGCATTTTTATCGAATACATTGCTACTATTACGACGACACGACCATTGTTATTACGATACATAATAAATTAAATATGACATTTGCACACACAGCCACCTAATCTCAAAGAAGCCTCGAAAAAAGCCCTGCGCTAGGGTAACCAGACGACGGATGGAGGACGGATATATCACATATCAATAAGTAATAAGTGTGTTTGTTTACGTAACAAATGTCTACTATTCAATACGTAAGATAGGCCGGTACATATATAATCATGTCTATAAACACTCACGAAACGTTGAACAGTAAAATAAAACCTTTTCATAATACCCGTACGCTCAGACTAATCGGCACATCAAAATCAAATTATTGTGCTAGACAAAGTGTCAAAGTGTTACACGGAAATATTGAAATCACATGTAATAATGCACAAAATATACTACATATGCACAAGTAATTCATATATTACATGTTATAATTATAATTAAGTACAAGTATAAGAGAGACAAGGATGGTCAGTAAGGTAACATGTGTATGTGGGCAGGTGTGTAAGGTTGGCGATGTGCGGCCCGGCCTGCCGCGCGAGGGCCTCACCGTGCGCGCACGGCAGCACGCGCAGGCGCTCGCCCTCCAGGTAGTCGTCGAGGCAGATGGCGCACGTGTCGTACGGGTCGCCCTTGCTGAACTTGCACGTGGGGATCTTCTTCAGCGAGCGGCTCGGCAGCCGATGCCGTCTGGCCCTGCGCCGGTCCTTTATACATTTCACTATCTGAAAGGTATGGTTTGTAGTTTATATTTGACGACTTGCATTGAAATTTAAATCGAATTTACTTCATAATAAAATGTGTTATCATTTAACGCAGAATTGTATTATATATGCACTTTCGTCTCGGCTTTTCGCAGCCAATTAATATCATACTCAATATTCACAGCGAACTCATACATAACTTAACTGTGAAGTATCAGAGTAACATTGCACGGAGTGAACAAACGTAGGATAGTGTCGGCGACGCACCGCGACAGGCGACGGTGCTGCCGCCCAGGCGACAGTGCTGCCACCCGGTCACTAACAATGATCCCGCTACCCACAACAACGGCTCCGCGCGACGGGCCTGTCGCACAACGCCGCCCGGAGCTCCCCAACGACAAGGGTACCATGAATATGATGATCACGACGAGACAGAGCGCCACGACCACCGCGAACGGCAGCAGCAGGTGCGTGTTGATGTTGAACGGCAGGTCGCCGTTCACCATTATGCAGTACCTGTGCGTCACACGATTGACTCATTAAATTATTGTACGACGACTGTCATCTAATCCATTGGATGTATATTATATAGTAATTGGGAGTTTTAGATGAGGAAACTGGGGATACACTCCTATGCCTACTCATCTTTGTTTTTTTGAAATAAAGTTCGTTATAATTTAATATTGCATTTGATTTGTTATATTTGATAGATCATAGTATTAGTTTCATACAGTTTTCATTAAGCAAATAATTTATAACATATTGGATTTTTTAATATTTCTGATTCAACAATGTAATGATAAAACAATAATAAGAATTATATTGTATTGATAATTAATTATAATTTTGAAATAAACTATTCCATTTAAATTTCCATATTCATCATTATCATCTGTTTCACCGCCACGTCGTCGAACAGGGGTCTCCTCGCTCATAATGAGAAAATGAACGGCACAATTTAAAACACTAGACGGCGAGCTCGGGGTGGGCCGGCCGGTTTGATCATCGTCTCTTGTTCCAATTAACATCGAACGCCGTTCAATTTCCGATTACGGACTCATACAATGATCGCGGGTAGTTCCGTGCGCGGGTGGCCGGACAGGCCGCCACTCACCCGTTCGTGTGGACGTACTGCTCGGCGAGCATCGCCCCGGCCACTTCGCTGACGAACACCGACGGGATGTCTATTCCGCTCGGGTTCTTCGCGGACATCGTCTCTGCGATTGGACAGCGTGTATCGATTATATTATTATCATTATAGGTTTCCGCGCGACACGGACACGGCCAAGTTACAAGGGACCTAGATTGTCGCCTATGTTTGTATCCCTCACTGCGTGTACTGTAAACGAAATAGATTCGACGATTTCCTGCGGTAGTTCTCTAGTACATTTATGTATATAATAATGAAAGGCAAAAAGGAAACGCACCATTATAAAAGAATATAAACACTTAGTGTCCGTTGTCATAGTAAGTCACTATCCACAACGCCACATTATCGGGGCGAGAGAGAGAGGGCGGCGCGCGCGCCGGGTGCACACGGTGTTATTGTTCCGACGATGTCTGCGCTCGGGATGAGCGGATAACGGAACTATAATAGCTCATTTAACGCTCCACTAGTTACTTGGCGTTGCTTTTCTCACCGCTGAGTACATTTGTGTAACTATGGTTATACTGCCTGGCTCGTTTATCGACCGCCACGTCGGTCGAGTGGTCGTGAGCGCAACTGCCGATCGAGCGGTTCTAGGTTCAGAACCCGGATCGGGTAATGTCGAATTTTGTAACTTAGAATTTTGAGTTGAAATTCTTAGCAATGGATCGGAGACTGGATTTGTGTCCGGTATGTCGCGATACTTTCTACATCTACATGTACGTAACTGATGAAAATTGGGTGGGTACTACACTACCCTGTTTATCTCCTTAAAGAATATAGAAGTGATATTGTATTCGTTTTTTCAAGTGATACTAATAAAAATTATATGTTCTCATTCAATATACCGATCGCGAACATGTAAGTCGTAATGTTGTTGACACATAAATCATTGCGATAAGGTTACATTGTATTAAACATTATATAAAAATAAATTACAAATAAGTAAATTAGTTTACTTAAACCGTATGGTATATTAAACACTTGACGTATCTTTGGATTTATTCGCATTACGAATGAAATGCAACAAAATCACCTGCAATTGGGCCTCGAATGCGACCTCATATGATGCGACTCGGATAAGCTTATAGAACTATATTGAAATTACCAAAATTTATGCACAAGTAAATTTACGATTAGCGTGTATAAGCCGTAATAACACTAACGTTACTCAGGGGCATACTTGCTTGTAAAGAAAACTGATCAGATCTGTTAAAAATATAGATATTTTGCACTCTCTGTACTCTCTGCCTAACCCATAAGAGGCTTTGGTGTTGTAATTATAACAATAATTTACTCGAAGTTAGCAGAACCGTTAGCAGCTCTTCAAGGACACACATCTTGGGTGATCGGTGCTTCCCACCAACACCAGAGCAACCCTGGCGCGAATGTCCCACAACCAGCGGCTTACCGCCGCCGCAGCACTCACCCAGGTCGCTGGAGTTGACATTGTGCACGATTGCGCAGTCGAAGCCGGCCGCCTGCGCGTTGCGCACCTTGGTCTCGAAGTTGCAGTTGTACCTGGCGTCAAGCGTCGATTAAATGTGCTACACCGCTGCGTTCTCAATGCAACTCTCTATGAAGAGATAACCAAACAAGTATCTTACAATAACAATGACATTCGCAGTGAACGGATTGCCCGATCATGAGGTCCTGGGTTGAAAATCCCCGGTCGAGCACTATTGGATTTATATAACAAAAAATTTCTAGCAGTGCCTTGGAGTTTGGATATGAGCCTGGTGCATGGCAATAAAGACTCCAGCCAACCTCTTCGATGATTACAGGCGTGATGGTACGTTTATATTCAGATTTTCCCAAGCCAGGAACCACTTGAGGATCTTCACACGATTTAAACCCTATTTCCAGTAGACACACATGGAAAGTCAGATATCTTATCTAAACTTGATATATCATCCATTAACAAAGCCGTTGCGGCCTCGATTACTTCTCTCTCGTCAGCTCGCCTTCTCACCTAGCAACGATGACGATCCATTTTCCAGTGATGTTGTCCACGATGGGGGGTTTTTCTAGCGGCAAGCACCCGTCCGGTGGGTTACCCTGCACTAGGAATCCACGTAGACCTTCTGACGAGATCTCTGGCCCGAAACTGGCCGGCGCGTCGCGGAACTCCTCGACTATCTGCGAACAGAGATTACTACAATGTAAACTTTTTTCAGTAAGATTCAGTAAGATGGTTACTGTTACAAAGGCTCCCGTCAAATTGCGATTAGTTGGCTTTATGGAGATGGTCTAAGATTTTCTTTTTAATATAATTCTAAGCTATACTAGCACACTGCCATCTGATTCCAAACTAAGCTTTCACTGCTTTAACCGCGATAAATGCATTCTTTATGTAGATAATATTACACTTCGATAGCACAAACACTCGTGCTTATCGAATGCTTGTTTGTCCTCAGTTGTAATCGAGTACCCACAATATGCAGCTCAGCGTAGATCAATACCCATCGGATCGCTCACTTTTATTAATACACCACTCACCACTAATACTCACTTTTATTAATACACCACTCACTATTATTAATACACCAATGCCGGCCTCGGTTTATAATATCCCAAACCGCCTTAGAGATGGTTTTATGGAAACAAAGATATATAGGTTTTTTCATTTTGCTTTTGTTCGCCGGTACTGCGAGACACTTCTCTGGTTCATTCATTTATTTAGAGGTTCGAGCCAGCGTTCAAACCTCAAACTCCCACTAGAGTATGACACTGATGTCCTAAACACTAAGCTATTTCTGCACCTTTAATGTATTCAAAATTATCAACATTTTCAAACACTCAACTAAGGGAAACCTGACTCGTATCTGATACTGAAGAAATTCATCATAATCATTATTATCAACCTGTCTACGTTTATAGGTAAGACACAGGCCTTCCCTCAGGAGATTTTGATCATAATCCCCACTTTGAGTACACGCGAAGTGATCACAGAACATAGCTCCTCGCCTCGCTTACGATGTCTATAGGTGACCAGGGCATATGGCCGTGACTAGGCAGATAGGTTAATATAGCAGGATAACGTAACTTCACGCCTTTAATCCCCGAAGGGGTAGGCAGAGGAATGCAGAACATTCCCACGATTCACCGGTTACGT
>DWEI01001653.1:0-16087 GCA_018245875.1 Mysoria ambigua
CGTTGGGAGCGGCATGTGCGAAAACGGGAGCAGCATACGTAAGGACCGATCGGATGCAAACTTTGAATAGGGTTCGCTTGTTCCTAGGGGATATTTTACTATACCTGCCTAGCATACTGCTGAGGCGGTACATATAATAACGAGCGTACGGCTTGGTATTGTTTGCTTTTTAAAACTTCAATTTATCAGTAGTAAGTGGCACAGAGTTTTGATTGGTGGCTGGTATACAGCGTTCACCTTGTATCTCACAGAACATATATTATTATAACTGGTGAACACCTCGTTGGTCGTGTTAGTTGCAAGTGCGACTGCCGATCGGAGAGGCCCGGGTTCGAATCCCGGGTCGAACACGACAAAATTTTCTAATTTAGATTTTCTAGTAGTAGTTCGTAGTCTGAATATGTGCCCGATGCATGGCAATAGGCTCACCACCTATTACATAGTGGGACGTAAACTTAACTGGTGAATCGCGGGAATGTTCTGCATTCCTCTGCCTACCTCTTCGGGGATTACAGGCGTGAAGTTACGTTACAGGTGAACAATGGAAGTATATTGTGTAGTACACGCTCATGATTCACCAAAGTATGATTCATAGCCTATGGGCCAGGACCTAGGACCTAAATCTAGGATATCAGGAATCACGTCATTCCGACGGGCGATCTGAAGAATTACCAAGTAGAAACATTTGAAGGTTGTGGTGTGCATATCTGCGCGATGTGCATCCACCTTCACGGGATGGACGGAAGCTTCTGCAGAAATTTGTTCGGCTGGTGATCTCTGACGATATACTTGCCGATCTTGACGATGTAATCCCCATGCAGCGTAGGATGAAGCGTAGGACCTAGAATACTACATAAAGGGGTAGGCAGTGGAATGTTCCTCTGCTTAACCATTCGAAAAAAAATCTATGCAGGATATTATGTCCTTTAATTTGATACTGTACATGATCATAAAATATTCTTTTTTGATCAATGATTCCAACATGTTGGTGCGTGGTGTTGTCGGCATAAAGTAATTCTATACAATAGAGAAAGTGTCCGCTTACAATACTCTTTACGGTCTCACGGTGAAGGACAATATTTGTAAACGTTTCGTGCTTAACTTGAGCGATAAATGGTTTTTTTTTATCTAGGAGACTTGCTTAGTAACGTGAGGTTTTACAATATCAGATTACAAGTTGTTTCGATAAGTAGGTCATGCATAAGAACAGGCCGTCTTTTTTTTCATAAAATAGGCAAAGATATTTTCAAATAATTCAGTCGTTTTAAATACTTTTTATTATAATGAATATACATAGTAAAGCTAAACTTAGGTGTGAATATAAAGTTCTGGTTATTATTATTAAATCGCCCAGTGTCATGTCGCAGGTCTCATACGCATCTTAACTTACAATGAAAATGTATATTTTAAGTTTATATTTAAAAGTCATGAAATCTTTGATACAGCGTTATTTGTAAAAAGATATTTATAACGTTATTTGTAAAATTATGAAAGAACATTACGGTCGCGAA
The DNA here is from genome assembly GCA_018245875.1 of Mysoria ambigua. Taxonomy (NCBI): domain Eukaryota; kingdom Metazoa; phylum Arthropoda; class Insecta; order Lepidoptera; family Hesperiidae; genus Mysoria; species Mysoria ambigua. Next base: position 1,512 of record DWEI01001653.1, read on the forward strand.
AATGTACAGGAAGCACGACTATACGATTTTGACTCTTTTTGTCTTTTTCATATTTAGCTTTTGTCTATTTTCAATATCTAGAGTCAAAATTAAATCAGGATCCCTAACGCAGAAAACACGTCGTAAGCGCTTTTAACCAGGAGGGTTGCGAGCAAATTTTTTTAAAGGAGCGAGTAGCTAAAACTTTTCCTAAACAAGTCTGCTTATAATTTACGACTGGCAATAAAAGTTTTCGCAGTGAAAAGCGGCCAGGCGCTATAAAACTTGGGTCCTTCTCTCATGCTCTTTACGATCGCGCACATGCAAGATGGCCGCCTGCATACGTAGCATGTAATCGTTTCGCCCCAGGCTATGTAGGTGGCTGTGCTGGTATAGCGCTAGGCACAGCCTTGACGTGGCTTAAACGTGAACATTTCAGTTTTATGTCCGTTGAACCCGATCCTGCCAATCGGCAGTCGCGTCCGCAACCAACACGATCAACGATCACGATCAACAATGCTACTGTGAACTCCAACGTAACGTAACTTCACGCTTGTAATCCCCGAAGAGGTAGGCAGAGGAATGCAGAACACAAGACCGATCATGCAAGCACAGAAATAATCTAAACACCCTCGTCTTGATCGTTCAATCTCTTTACTTTTAAAAGTTTTAACATCAATAAGCTTGCATCTTTCCACGGTGAGACATATAAAATAACTAATATATTATAGGGTTATTATATTGCTCTGTCTCTCTTTTGGAGTAAACAAGAGCGTAATCTTACCAAATTACAACTAACGGAAATCTTCAACTTTAGGCCGTGCTATCGCTATGCAAATAGGCTAAACCTTTATTTCTTCCCCGGACGTATGTCACAACTAACGCATCGCAATTGTGTACTACTCCTCTGCCTACCCCTTTGGAGAAATACACGCGTGATGTTATAGTTGAATTGATAAGTTAATTAAACAAGAGTGCTTTAAAAGTTTTTCAAGTAGCGAAACGTGAAAAATTTTCTCCTCGCATATATACATTAACGACTGGCCGGATGGAGTACAATAAAAGTTTTTGTAGAGAAAGCCATAAAGTTACCATCTCTCTCTGATATGGGTTTACGAGCGCGCGAGAAAGAGACAGCCAGCTTTGTATTACGCAGTAGCTTTATTGTTGTGCTCCGCATTGAACAGTTCAGCGGCGCAGCTCAAACAGCTTACTGAGTCTGCATAGAAATAGCTCTAAACAAAAGAGCTTAAATTAAATTAAAAACAGTTAAAAATCATCATGGTTTAAATAGATTGTATTGTATCTAATTGGGTTTACATAGCGTTATTGGCATTGGGGTAAATAGCGTTTAAAGTAGGGTAAAGTCTTGTAAAGATTGTACTGACCTCTCACCCTTACCCAAGGAACATTAATATAGTTGTATGTGTTTTGTAAAATTTTCGTGCCGTAAAATTTTCGCCCAACTTTGTGCAAGCCGAGGTAAAAAAGATTTTCTATTCAGTAGAGGGGTAGAAAATATATTTATTTACAGAATAGTTTTATTGGTGAGCGTAAAATGTTGAGTTGCGATAGGAGCAGCAGCTGCAGTAAGAGTATGGATGAAACATAAAATTTGTGCCACAATATTAAACAACAACAACAACAACATAAACGTAACTTTACGCTTGTAATCCTCGAAGAGGTAGGCACAGGAATGCGAAACACTGCCAAGTTTCACCGGTTACGTTTTACGTCCCACTATGGAATAGGTGGGGAGCCTATTGCCATGCATCGGGCACATATGCAGACTCCCAACCACTACTAGAAAATCTAAATGAGAAAATTTTGTTGTGTTCGACCCGAGAATCGAACCCTTACGACACACAAACGAAGCCTTCAACAACAACGTCTGTACAATGATGCTGACAGATTGCGATCAGGTGCGCTCTGTATGGTGACAGCTCTATGTCCTGGCCGCCGGACGGCAGTGGCGTGGGCGGGTGCTGGAGGCTGTGCTCCGCGGTCCTCAACTCGCGTGCCCAGCGTGGGGACACTCGGTGACTTCTGTGACACGGCGAGGCATATGTCTAATAATGAACTTCAATAGGTTGATAATGGTGATGATGGTAAACATTTATTGTAATAACACCTCATTACGCCAGTAAGAAGAGGCAGGCAGAGGAGAGTAGTGCAGTCCCGCGTATGGACGGTTACGTTTATGTCCCATAATGGAATAGGTGAGCTTATTGCCATACTCGGGAGAAATAAACACTTCGAGCGACTAATAGGTATATCATGTTAGGAAAACTCAGCAGTAACGATTGAACCTAGGAGCTCTTGCTCGGCAGTCGCATTTGCAACCATTTGCCCTAAGAGGAAGTCATGATAATGACGTCACATCACGGTATCCCGGTATTCAGCAGGGGAACGTATAAAGTAGAGGATGAGTGGGAGTGTACTACATTTCCTACCCCTCTGGGCAAATACAGCCATGATGTTATGACAAATTAATATACTTGATAAATTCATATTGCATATGCCAAAAGACTGCGTCGTCGTTGCAGATTTAACCAAAATTCGATGAACGATCTTATTCCAATAACCTACCACAACAAAAGACCCATTTAAAAATGGAACTCGGATACGAGACGAGACGATCATAAAACGAACACTAGTGATGGAGCTGTTATTGTATCGATGAATTTATTAACTTTTTTTTAAATCCGCTCCTGTACTTGGCCAACGTGCCACTCAGCCTTAACATTCTCGATAAAACGGTTGAACGATAAACGGATAATGAAGTTGGTACATAAGTACTTTAATGTATGAATTTATTTACATTACTTGTAAAGGTATATATAGTATATAAATTGTCTATGTATATTGATGAAAACCTATAGCCTGCAAGGGATTTTACACTTATATGAATCTTAAGAGGGTTATGAGTATAGAAGAACTACAGATGTCAATAATCACAATCTCAATGTGCACGATGCATGGCAATAAGCTTGCCACTCATTCCATAGGAGGACGTAAACGTAATTGGGTAAATGTGAAAATGTCCTGCATTCCTCTGCCTACCTCTTCGGGGATTATAGGCGTGAAGTTACGTTTTACGAATTACAGATCTGAAAAGATAGAGCTTTTCGGTTCTTGCTGCTCTCTATCTACCCTGTAAGAGTCGTCGTATGAGTATATAATAATATTTTTATTATCATTAATAGAAACTTGTACTTACGAATGTTCAAATAGTATCCTCAAATCTTTTAACATATAACGTGTGCCTTTGCCTATCGTCCGTTTCCTTACAAGTATGCCTGTTGATATAAATTTAATCACTGACATAAGATGGAGTGTCAGGAGCGTCTGTGTCTGGACTTAACTGATGGATGATGAGACTATAGAACTTTTTTTATCAATTGTTTCGAACGTGTTTGTCGACACACGGTTAAGGGGACACCACTAAACTTTTGATGTGTCGTCTGCAGGTCGTAAAACTTCTCGCACGTAAACGTCATCGCTGATATTAGTAGCAGCTGCAGCGCTGTACGCATTTCCTTTGTACGGCTACCGTTCAATTATAGTGTTGCTTACATTGCTTGGTTGTTCCTTTTTTGTATGCTAGGTTACCGGCTTTTACGCAAAATTTCCACGTTCTTTTTTTTATTCCGGGTAGATTATTCAAATCACGCTGTTAAAAAAGAATAAACGATTGCTACATATATGTAGATAATATTCCATTGCCTCGTTAGATCTGTTGGTTGCAAGCGCGAATTCCCAACAAAGGTGGTAGAACGCTCTAGGACACCTATTTCTGCCTTATAACAGCAGTGCTAAGCGCTGCTGTGTTCTGGTTTGAAGGATGTGCTAAGGGAGACACTTTCTCGAGGCATTCCAGCTTATTCTCACGGGAAGAGAGGCCCACCTGAGGTAGGAATCTAATTTTATCTAGGGTTGATTACAAATGCATGCATGCATGGACTGCATACTCGTCTGCTACTTCCATATTATAAATTAAGAGGTACTTATATCAATGACGAGTCAGGCAATACGATTTTTTACAATTTAGATTTTTTACTTATGCCTCGGAACCTGGAATTGGGCCCGGTGTATAGCAATAGACTGCCCACCTATTCTATAGTGAGACGTAAATGTAATTGGTGAATCGTGGGAATGTTTTGCATTCATCTGCCAACCTCTTCGGGGATTACAGGCGTAAAGTTGCGTTTATTTTATTCACATATAAAATAAATTGTAAAATATCCACGCATCGGGCACACATTCAGACTCTGAACCATTATTAGAAATTCTAAATTAGAAATTCTTTGTAGTGTTCGTAGAGGGAGTCGAACTCGGCACCTCTTGATCGGCAGTCGCACATGCAACTAACACAACCAATGTTTATATGTGAATACTTCGTTTTATCACTAAGGTTCTTCAACCTATTCATTCTTTATGGCCTGGTTTTCGCTGTTCCAAAATGTGCAATAACAACAAAAGATTTTGAATAAGTTACACGTCAATGTATGTAATACATGGGTACGTCAATAAAAAAACAAAACCGAAGAATAGTCGTGAAAATAAACAATTTTCAAACCGTCCGCTTCCATATTACTGAATCTATCCAACAAACGAATCGCCCAGGCTTCCCGGCCACAAGCCAACCCTACCAAAAATCTCACAGTATACGGTAACTACCAATAAATTTATCCAACTTCATTTAGATCAGAACCAATACTCTTTATCTCGGAAGTCTCCGTACATACACTGGGTAATATAAAATCTAGACAGACATCGAGCCGTCCCGTCTCGGGTCGTAAAACGTTCCTAAAATAAGCTATAAAATATTGTCGGCAGTATTTAAATTTATCTCCACCCGCCAAGCGCACCGGAAACTAGCTCAATCCCATCTCATCCCACCACCAAAAGCCTATTCACAACGGACTCGGATTAAGATCTTGTATAAATCGTTTCACAATCTTGTATGTCAGCTGATTTCCGTGTCCTTTCGTATCGTTTTACTTAACCACACATTGCCCATTGTAATGGCTATTAAAACGCCTCTGCGAATATTCCGCCAGTCTCTGTCCTATAACGGAGGCAAAGGTAAAACGTACAATAATTATAGCCTAGATATTTTGTTTGTATTGTTCGGTATCTATTGTACTAAATCATTTTGCCGAATATCAGAGTTTCATCTATGCGGTCTTTCCGCAAAGCTTATGTTTCAAGTAAGATATCTTGGCATTCTTATTTTTATAGGCAGAAATAACTTATTCATATCGACGCACCGATATGATCATCAATATAAGCAATATGATCATCATCATCATCATTAGCCTATTCCTGTCCACCGCTGGACATACACCTCTCCAATAGGACGCCATCGAGCTCCATCCTCAACTCTTCGCATACTATAGTATAGATCAGCCAGTTCGGCTAGATCGCACCGCACGGCGAAGGCCGTCAGGGCGACGGCACATCAAAACATGACGTTCTGGTTATTCCAGTACATTTTAGTGGATAATTAAACACACCACTTTTATGACACTTGGAACAGACTACGCTTAACATTCTCATCATAAAGCCCGACGCAAAAGTAATTTCAGACGAGATATTGCCGTTTGCTGAATTTCAGGTGCCAGCGTCGTAAATTTCCTCCGTATTACTTTAGTTAACAGTTACATTTCTATTATGCTAGAGCGCGTCAATTCGTACTTTCGTTAGTGAGAAAATATCCTTAACAAGTCTTTGTTATAATAGATATATGTTACTGTTTTGTACCTGCATAGCTTTGTGCCGAGTGATATACAAGCCGAATATTCGGATATCGTTACGATTCATAATTAGTTTATTTATAAACTGTCCACAAATATATGAACCACCATAGATTTGTCACCTGGAAAGGTTACAACCATATTCGTACATGCACATATTATATACCTAGGTATTTATGTTCATATTATCATACATTCGCCCGAACACATACAACACATATGTTGGTACCATATTAATGTTATTATTATTACCAGAAATGAAATGTTAATAGACACCGTCAAGTATTACGAAACCATTTAAAAATAATTATTGAATAAAAATATTTAATCATTTCCACTGACTGGCATCGAGACAATTTGGGCCACGGAGAAAATCTTTTACCAATAAATATCAATTAGCGTCAGGGGATCGGCGTGCTCGTTACCCTTTTAGACCTTGTACGATCACTTAAAAGAAACACTCAACGCCTGCACAAGGCTCCCCGCTCAGCGACTCGGGAATAACTCACGGGCTCGACATGCGTTAATAGCTTAACGTGAATTTTATATAAGAACAACCGTCGCGCCCATCGCCGCCGTCCTGACGCATATGTGTTCTGGTACTTTCTATTCAATACCGGATAAACGTAACAATTGCTGAGCATCAGCTGTAGTGTTTTGTTCCTTACGGATGAAGTAAGTTCTGTGAAGTTAGTTTTCGTACAAATGACCGTTAAAAATATTGAAACTTGGAATCATCCTGGTTGTACTTGATTGTATCGTTCCTATTCTCAATTCACAAAAATGTATCATAATACTGACATTTGAATCTAGCTTGCACATTATTAAATGTTTTTCCTCAACTGTCTACTTGTAATTTGATTAAGAAACGTAAATTCTTCAATCATATGTGCATTCACGGTCGAATAAATCAGTGAGCGATTTCTGTCTCCGCGTACATCGAACAAACATACAAGGGACGTTTGCTGTTCCATGTGCTTGTCTTGTCTCTGAGACGGTAAGTTTGTAATTTGCTTCAAAAACAAAACCTCCTCTGTGATTTATCAGTTTACAGTCGAATAAATAAGCGGTCTTAATAACTTTCCGTCTCCGTGCGCACCCGACTAACAAACGCGGGACGTCGGCCCGTCCAAACTTGGCCGTATTGTGTTACGTAACACGCGCCAACACTTACAATGTTGCATATGCGAACACAGCTTTATCAGTCTCGAATGTCTTATTTTAAACGTCACAGTATTAAATCTCTAAGGGGTTTTGTGTCATTCGATACTTGAGTCGATAACGCGTTAATAAATTATGAATAAATTATGCTAATACAAAATAAATTGTGTGGGCTTTCCGGATGATTGGAAGGTTTTCATCGTTTCGTATTCTCGTTCTGCACCACTTACTTGCGTACCTTGCGCTTCCAAATTATAGTTGTAGTTTGGGTGTTGTGTGTGAGTGTATTCAATACATATATTTGATTGATCATGCAGCATGAAACACTTCAGGGGAACCTTTTTGAAAAACATACATACGGCTATAAATGGATTTTTTTTGTTAGTGTACCTAGACGCAAACACAAACACTTACTCGCATAGTCATCATGCAAAATGTTCCGGTTGGAATTGGAACCTACATTCCCGGCTCGGCAGCCATCTTCAAAACCCCCATCGATTTAGACACGATCTGGCAACTAACTATCGATGGAATCTTGTGAAGAAGGGTCTCTCGAACAGGTCTGATACCAGTCGAGGTATTCCAAAAAACTATACGCGTGAGTTTATCTATGTAGTACATATAATTCATATGTAGATAGATATTCAAGAAATGTTTAATATCTATTAAAACCATTATTGTTCCTACATTCCGGATACATTGTTCTACAGTAAGCCGACGACATTGTAACTAATAAATCATCGTTAACACATACTTTCTCGTACATTAAGATTATACAGTGCACATACATACTATAATGATTAATTATTAGTCAAATTGCAACCTCGGCCGTGGTCTCTGCGACCTGATTGTTAAGTGAAAAGGAATTTTATTGAAAGAGAGTGTAATCGATTAGTTCCATTGTAATATCAGATATTATTGCACGCAATCACTTGCAACCTGTGTCAGCGCGCGACAGTCGCTACCCGGCAGTGTCCGGCGTGCGTGCGCACGAGTGTGCGGGTGTGCGGGTGTGCGGGGTGCGGGGTGGGCGAGCTCAGCCGCCTCGCGCGGCAACAGCGGTATGTTTGTCGTGTTTAATTCGGACGACAGCACGGTTCGATTCGCGTTTTATGCAGGTACATATATAGATACCTGTTTTATGGCGCGTCGATTGGATAACGGTTTACATAACCTCGCGTCGAAAGATTTGTGTCCTCTCAATTTATTGTTATATTTTTAAATTACATTTCGAGATAGTATAGGTATTTTATTTTTGTTATACGCGCGAATATTTTATGGGTGTTCTAAGTTTACGATGTCGACAGTGCCGGGTTAAGTCAATTTGTTGACGATCATATTTTATCGCATAATTATTGTTGTAATCACGTAGTCACCCTGGTCACTTACTAGCGATGGTGTAATAATATTAGTAATACTGCAGAATCAGTATTGATTTAAAAGTTTTTTATTTTGTTTTTATTTCATCGCTTAACTTTTACCCGTTGTTGCTAAGAGCGGTCGCTCACTGTCGCCGGCCGCCCCCGGGCCGGGCCGATTCTTCTTGTTACGCAATTAAACTTATTACCTCGCGATCACACAACCGCCTTGTGATTATAAAAATGTGTCTCAATTTACGTATAATATCACATCGGCTGACAGATACAAGAGAAATAAAAAGAATGGCCATTTTATTATTGGTATTATTGTGCATTGATTCACAATTCGTATTGGATCGTAGTTTATTGTTTGGATTTAGTTCATCAGTGAGGATTGTATGTTAAGAAATTTTTATTTTATTTGCAAATGAAATAAAGCGAATGGGTTTGGCCCTCGGCGTAGTCACATTTGCAATATGTGTGTTTGTGTTGTGTCGGTGTTGTAGGAGAGCTTCTCTTGTGCCTTTCCAAAAAAGACTTTCCTCAAACCCTCCAAAGAAACCTAATTGAAATCGACTTCAAATAAAACTTAAAATGTAATTAAATAATAGTAAATTAGTAATAATCCTCAACCTGCGTATCCTTTGGGGATTTAAAAAAAAAACCTGTAGGCAAGACCTTATTGTACATACACATGTCCAGTAGTGGGCTAGGACACTGCTGGCTGCGTGTGTGAATTAATTTATATATTATCATCAATTCACTTCATACATTGTCTATGTCGTAGATACATATCGTGGATACATATCGTATATACACTCTGCAAAAAATAATACTTATATATTTTTGTAACTAATAAAAAAACGTACACAAAACAATAAATAATGCCTCATATTCTACACGTAGATGGGCGGGAATGGTGGTATGTAGAGCTTACAAGAGTTACGTGAAAGGAACTGGTCTGCCTTTAGCCGATGGGGCGAGGCGGGGCAAATTATAGTGGTGGCACAGAGTAGGCATGTCGGCCAGCGCTTCATGGAGCGAAGAGTATGAGTATGTGCCAGGACATGCCGGCGATCGTCCGCTCGGATGTAGACACATATAAGCCTATTTTGATATGTTACCTTTTGTGAGAGTACTCATCGAGTGCAAACAGGTAAGTGCAGTATGTAAATTTATTACTAATCGTTTCTTGGACATATGTACAACACATGATACAATTGTTATTTTATGTACCGGCTTAACCCATGTGTACTCGTATTTTCGTGTATCGATCGGACGAATTTTACCTGCCAGTTAATGAGTCGGTAAAAGTTTTACTACATACATGTATTCATTTACACATACTAATTTTGTTGATGTATATTTCTTAAATATACTTAAATCAACTTACAAAGTTATTTTGTCGCGTCTAGGTCATTCCGTATGATACATTTAGGAACGTTTAATAAATAAATTATGTATAGCACATGTTTTAAGTTTTAATTATACACCGCTAAACCAGGCTACAAAAATGAACACAACGTACCATGTACGCCAGTATTTCGACGAAGGAAGGGTAGAGCCAGCCAGGTAGAGCATAAACATGAACAACTTACAAATTCCTATGTAACGATAAGATTAACACACAATAAAATATATGAATAAAATGCTACAAGGAATTGGAAATTAGCCTATTCCCGTACTCTCCGATAACAATTCCAATACGTGTCGTATAAAAATTCCGTTTAGTCCATTACATGTGACTTCCACTATTTCATTGGTTTATTCATGTTTTATCATAGTTTCATCGACACTATGATTCTATGTATATTGGAATATTAATCATTATACGACATTTTACCTTTAAATATGCATTTAGTTTATATGTTATTTGCCGAGTGTTTATTTTCTTTTGCGTATGGCACAGTATGTTTAGTAACGTATGTTACGTTACGTTACTAAACATACTGTGCCTAGGTCCTAGGCCTAGGCCCTGCCTAGGTCCTAGGCCCTGATTCATAGGTTATAAATCATACTTTGGTAAATCATGAGCGTGTACTACACAATATACTTTCATTGTTCACCTGTAATGTAACTTCACGCCTGTAATACCCGAAGAGGTATACATAACATTCCCACGTTTCACCGGTTACATTTACGTACCACTATTGAATAGGTGGTGAGCCTATTGCCATGTATCGAGCGCATATCCTGACTCCGAACCACTACTAGAAAATCTAAATTAGAAAATTTTGTAGTGTTTCGAACCGAGAATTGAACTCGGGACCTCCCGATTGGCAATCACACTTGCAAACATCATTTAGTGTATTTAATGTTATTTTGAAGTTTGATGGGATTTTAATTTATTTACATATTACCTATAATTACGCATATTTTAGACGGTATCGTTGATCGTGATGTTGTGAATGCGACTGCCTAATCTAGAGGTCCTACGTTCAAATCGAGTTTCAAGCGAGGTTCAACCTAGTTTCAATCGAGTACTGTAAGATTTTACATATAATTATAATTGCTACTACTGTGTCTGTTATAAGAACAGACTGGAAATGGGAAGATCAAGCTCACCAACTATTCCATGGTGTGATGTAAACGTAACTTTTGAAATGCATGAGTAACCTACTGTTCTCTGCCTACCTGTTCGCGGACTAAAGGTGTGATGTTGTGTTTTATGTTTCTGGCTCTAGTCCAATTAGTATTTACGTTTAATCTCGAATCTAAATCTCTGTTGACACTGTTGTTATGCGTTAAACTGATTTTTCATTTTAACTATATCTAACGGTTGACTGGAGGAATATGCCACCGTACATTAAGTTAGCTCTTATCAATGCCATTTTATTGCCGTGGAACGAATAGGAAATAAATAAGTCATTTTAAAATTAATACGTTGAACGGGGCTGGTTTGTGCCGATCATTAAATGAGTTAAATATAGTCAGCTCGGGTAGATTTATAATGGTCGTCGCAGACGTAGCTACAGTATATATTATGCCAAGTCACATTATGACATAACTTAACACTTAACATGACGCCTGTAATCCCCGAACAGGTAAGCGGAGGAGTGTTGTACAGTCCTACCGTTTGCTAGTGATATTTACGTGATTCTATGTAATAGCCTATTGCTATACACTCAGCACATGTCCAGACTTCGAGCCACTACTGCAAAATCTAATTTACATTAATTCAACAAGGTCCCACTCCGGATTTGAATTCAGGTCCTCTTCATCCGCTGTTGCGCTCGCAACTCACACCGAACGCGTAGATGTAATATATAATCTGTGTCCGATCGTCATAATATGTGAACAGATTTAGACGTACTAACAGCCAAATAATATAATAAGGTATTCATATTATAGTTCCGTCTGTGACGTTCCTTATAGTGGTCAGCTGCACATGTACACTGACTGTAACAATATAATTGAAACAAATAATAAATGTACTTTAATCTTCCAAACGCGAATCGTGGCTCGCACGAACGGTATAATTGTGGGTTTTGAGAAATAGAGTACCTTCGTTCACATTTACATCGGCTCCGTTTGACCTTGCACTTAACTTACTTTAACTACCGTTACAGGACTATTATAGAGTCAATTTTAGACCCAAAGACACACAGACAATTTTACATAGCATTGTAAGCACAACTGGTACGTTTAGGCTTAGTACCGGGCGTATATGAAAAGAGTAATAAAAGTCTTTCATGACAGAGGCATTTGGAGCTCTGTTCTCACTGCTTACTAGGTGAAGATTCCGGCGAGTCTTTATTTAATCAAGTATTGGCGCTTATTATCAGCGCGTTTGTGATTATCATACATTTGTATTGATAACATGATAACTCTGGTATAAAATTACACGTACAATTGTCAAGTGATAGATGCGATGTTAATAGAAAATGACCATCACAAATCCGCACACTCTGTAACGCAGTTGACAAATGAATCGAACGAACGCTTGCGATCGGCGCGAGTGGACGCGCTAAAAAGAGAAATACGGATGGCGTGCCGTAGGCCATTCTTGGTGCGCCGGGCGCGCGCTGCAACGTTGTTGCGGCCGAACGGGCCAAGGCGAGAGAGCGCAGCGATCTGTGGTGACGCGGCCACTGAACGGACAACGCATTTTGTTATGTGCGTTCATAACTTCGATAGGCTCTTTAATTAGAGGACTGACTTTAGTTGCCGATAGTTCGTTACATATTTCAGTGTGCGGATGAACAATAATGCATGTTTTATATTTTAATTCTTATTATTTGTTTATAAAAAAGACATGTTAAGAGAAGCTAAAGTCGCTGGATAATGAAATAATTGTGATAAATTTATTTTACTCTTACACTGCAAGTACCTGAAGGTTCCTTTTAGTACAAATGGTCAGTTAATATCACTTGCTATGACGGTGACGGAAACAGTGAGATGGAATATTAGTACCTCAAAATAAAAATAAGTTCCCCAAGGGCGTGTGAGGTCTGCCAATGGAGCGACAGGAGGACTGAATAAAAATAACAATCTACTAATCGAAATCCACAGGACCGTGTAAATTTACTGATAACTTCTGACTTGCACCACGCTGAGAGCGCGCGGGCAACAGGTGGCTGAGGCGGCGACATTTACACGTAATGGTCACTAGTCCAGTGGCCTACTGCGCCGCGCCAACTGGCTCCTATTGTGCCAATCTATCAGGCGTTACTTACCGCTAAGCTCCTGCTACTTGAAAACTAGTCTCACAACGACCACTGTAATATATGTAATGAAGTGGTCAGTTCAATCAACCTCTCGCAACTCTATTTGGAATACGGAATAGGTACTGGTTCGATTCTCATCGGACACTGTGACGTCTCACAGCAACTGTGAAGTAGTGTAGGTAAGCGTCAAAGTTACAACTTGTTATCTTGGTGATCTTGGTTTGCCGGAGTATTTGCTGGAAGTATTGGATTTTTTATGTGATTAACCCGTGTTTTGTCGGAACTAACAGATCTTTTATTTCGATCATCCGAGTTTACATTGCCCGATTCGTGTCGAGGCGGTGCAGAAAGAATTCACCGTCGGCTCCGTGCCGCGATATTAGGCTGTAGTGGGAATCCACTAAGCCCGGCGCTGGTTGAATGAGCCATGTTGTACTATACTGAGCTCCTGTGCACGGCGAAATCTTGATTAAAATTATATTGACGACACAGAAATACAAGGAAAAAAGTTGCAACACTCGGTCCTTGGCTCAGTAAGCTGCGCCCACCGGTTCTCAGTGTGTTTCAACTTTTGTCGTTTAGCTCTGATAGTGAGCAGGCGATATGAAATGTCATAAAAGGAATAGATATATGAAGACAGATAACGGGCATGAAACTAATATAAAAATGACACAAATTCCAATTTGCGATCGATACATATCGCAATAAACTCAATTGCAGCCATGAGTTAAATGCCTGTTATATTTTTGGAACCAGTATTTCTTAAGTGTGTTATGTGTTACATGTACGAGTGGAATTAATATTTAAATGAAACAAAATCGGGAGGTTGTTTCGTAATTTTTATTATTATTGTATATCCACACCATCACACAAGTGATTTACGATTAAGGCAGAGACTACGGGATGCCGGTCGGGGTTCCCGCACGCCGGTCGGGCGGGAACACTTCGGACTCCCCGCGAGCGAGTATTTCGGTCGGTAACACGTAATCGGCCAATTATCGAGTGAAACAGAAGCAAGAAATCGAAAGTCATTTAACATACGAGAAATAACGAGGGTAGACGCCGGCCGATTTCAAACGCGCGGTTCGCACCGGGGAGATAAGTAGCGGCGATTAGCTCATTTTGTTGGTGGTTTCTGTCTTGATGTTCAAACCACGTGGTGTTTTATACCAAAATTCACGTATGTTATACCTCTAGGTATAGATAAGTTCCACGTTTCTTTTTATATTGGTTGGTATACGTTTCGCTAAAAGTAATTACACTAAAACTTTATTGAAGCTGATAATAAAATAAAATTTGTATGCCACAGTGGACACAGTAAGAGCACTATTGCCACTGCACTGGAACAACTTGTATTCCTCACCCACTGATAATTAATGAGTGGTTACGGTTATACATAGTTCGAAATCTAATCACGGGTCGGATGCTTTTGGTTTTTTCTAACTTAGAATTTCCGCTTACAATTTCTAGTAGTGGCCCGGAGTCTGAATTTGCGTGACTAGCAGAGGTAGGCCGAGGAATTATTAGAGCTATATATGATCTTCAACGTCGAGAGTCCCTACGAGAACTGTTCATAACCATTACTATTTTGACTGTGCCTTGCCAGTATATTTATGAAAATATAATGTATGCCAGGAAAAACTATTCCACAT
>DWEI01001654.1:0-16086 GCA_018245875.1 Mysoria ambigua
AATCATAATGATAGTAATAATAATAATAATGATAATAATAATAATAATGATGATAATAATAATAATGATGATAATAATAACAATGATGATAACAATAATAATGATGATGATCATAATAATGATGATAATGATAATGATGATAATAATAATAATGATGATATTAATCATATACATACAATATCTCTTAAACCACGTATATACTTAATGCCACGCTCAATAAATCAATTAATAAACTACGTTCGAATAAAGAGGAAAACAGAGCTATTTATAAAATAGATAACGTGCCCTCGTTTGAAAATTTATTTAACGTAATTATTATTTTAATGTTTCCATAATTACTAAGATGTACATATGAAAAGGTAGATATATACATAAATATAATGAAAAATAATAAATTTATTTTATTATTTTATCTGCAAGCCTTTTTTTTCAATTTTGCCCTAACGATCGCTTATGCGAGGCTAGTTTCGATTAAATGGATTCTGTTATATTCATAGGTATGTTATGTTCAATACTCATAGTAAGAAATCACAGTCTATTACACGATTCCACTTCTATTGGAACCACCATACCATGCCGAAAATTTTCACAACTCCCACAAAAATTTTTACTTGTCATGCCAAATGGAGTGACCCGACAATGACATTCATATCCGTTGTAGCAACACTTAACATACTTCTCGACTCGCTCGTGAAAACAGCATTGAAACAAACACTTTTAGTAGAAAAATGTTAATTACAGGTCATTTTTCTATTTTGTTTCCATGTTTTATCTCTTACTATCCGTACTGCCGGTCTAAAGATTTAGCTGGTGATCAAGTGATTATGATTATTGGAGTGTATGATATACGTCCAGTGACGTTGCCATTTAATCAAAAGATTCTTGGCAGGAAATATCTCCTTTACGTATACCATTTCATCATGTTTCTATAATATGATAAGAGTTTATAATATTAAATATAATGGTCCAATTTCGAACAAGCAATAGCATCTTCATAATATAGCTATTATCCTTTTATTGTTGAATATTGATCATTTAACAATAAAAGTGAGTAAATAGATAATGAATAGATTGTTCAACAAAATAGTGATAGCATGATGGTTGGAAAATCGATCACACGCTTCGAGAGGCCGGGTTAAATCCTGATGTAGACTTCTTTATAAAATGTGCGGTTTAACATTAAAGTCATGATTTTTTAACATTAAACATCGAGAGATAACTTACATATCTTAAAGATAAAAAAAATTCTATAGGACGTGTAATATCGCTCGGCTAAGGTGGCACGACTATGGTCTTAATTATCATTCTCAGAGGAGTCTTATATTCCAATAGCTGAACGATAGAAAAGATAATAAAATCACGAATGACAGCCTTCACGCCACCACATTCTATGACACAAGTTGTTAGACTTCACACGACAAGTCAAGCTACAATTAGAATTCACATTCAAAACTACCGCACACGTCATGATAATAGACAAAATACACAAATCAAGATCAAAATTAGCTCTATAACAGTCTAGAAACTGGTGACTTCATAAGACATAGTAAACTATCAAAGTCATTTGCAAAGGATTACAAACAAAAAATTTTATCTGCGCAACAATATAGCGAAGTAAGGAGGCTCATTAGGGCAAGCGACGCTTCCCATAAACGACTCAAAGGGTACACACTCAGCCCTCTTTCCATACTTTTCTTTATATCAACCGCTTGTTTGTGTAAAACGTTTAAAAAACTTGCGCAGAACATTCTAGGTCATGCTTATTTTTCATACTGCTCTAATCGCTGGGGAGCTCGCGAGATACCTCTGCACTCTGTGACTGGTTTTAATATTAATGATGCCTAATAAGACGCTTCTTCGTTATCCGGGTTGAACGATCCAACGATCCTATTCGAAAAAGATGACATCTTAGTCAATGCGAAATAGTATCCATATCCTGCTAATATATTAGACATCCACTAAATTTAGATAACAGGAACTGTTCAAAGGTGGTGATGATGTATTCATATTCGACGGACGGTTCGTAGAAGTTACCATTCCAGAACGTTCTACCATAATATCAACAGTCATCTTTAGATTATTTAGACGGAAATGACGACCTTCTTTAATGTCGGTACTATTTTCCCTCATTGCATTATATTCACCCCTTATGTTATTATTTTCAATGTTATCAGGTACTATTGTGTATTGTCATTATTTATTTTGTTTAATATATATTTAATTAATAATTGTATTCGCGTACCGCTGTCCCGTATCTGATTTCTTTTCTATAATTATACTCAAAAGTTGTTTGAAAGATCGCTTGTTAGCGATAAGACCGCCTTTTGTATATTTTCCGCTTCATTGGATCTGTATTGTCTCCATTTTGAAGTACAATAAAGAATAATTGTAATTGTAATTACGTGTCCAGGAACAGTCTCGTATTTAATAAACAATAACTGTCTTGATTACTATTCATTGTGAAAAAAATTAATCTTAACTTGTATATTGAACAGCCGATTCAAAGTGAATCTTTAAAAGCTTCCGCGTTCAAGTTTAAGTCTCTATTCAACACTTATAAAACATCTCGACGTTGATTAAGAAGTATGAAAGGAGTTCTCGTCATTAATGTTATTATTTTAATATTCCCGTTTCGCCTATCCGCCGCTAGGGGCGCTACTTACTTAATTTGTATTAAATGAAATAAATGTAGGGAAGGCCTTTAATATCCATTAATGTCCGGAATGCGCCACCCGTTCAAACGGTTTATGTAATTATTTTATTACACTGACATTTGATATTGCTCGTTCCACATTCGGGACATCGTTCGGGATGAATTAGGGATTAAAGGGATCAGAATCTCGCGACAATTACTAATTTAACCGTTATAAGTGGACTGTTAGACACGAATTCACTGGGATAGACTGGGATAGAATAGACTGGGAAATGAAACCCTAAAGTGGTTTTTTGTTATGAATTCTAGTGACTGTCTCGTTGATCGAGTGGTTGGTCTGCCGATCGCAATGTGCTGGGTTCGATTCTCGAGTCGGCTATAGGATTTTTCTGACTTATAGTTTTTAATAGAAATATGTAATAGTGGATCGCAATTTGGATCTGGGCCCGATGAAAATAGGCTCTCCACCTATTCCACGTGGAAACATGAAATTTACTTTTGAAAAGTATACCACACTGTTCTGTCTACATCTTCAATGATTATAAGCGTGTACAGACATGCTTATAATCATTAAAGATGTACTAATTTCTAGTGCCATCCTATAGCTCAGCCTCTGGCTACTAGTGAAAGAATTTAATTCTCGTTTTTCTCAATACTCTTTTGTCATTAAAATAAACCCTTTTCTTTGGATTCTCTCATTCTGTTAAGTACCGTACGCACATACCGAACATTAGACCCTTTGAAATGCGGTTGTTTTTATCGAATAGGTACCTAAGTTCACTTACTTAGCAGTGAACCGAAAATGGGGTTGAACACTTTCGGAATATAGAGTTCTTAAATTGAACTTTATTCTTTAAGGTTTTCTTGTTTGTAGGTAACGATACTCAGCAGTTTCGTATATTAAATTTTCTGGCTACATACCTATGACCGATTATAGATATATAAATATATATTTGTAATCGTTAACCATCTTGTTGGTCGTGATGGTTGTAAGCGCGACTGCCGATCGGGTGTTCCCGGGTTCGATTCCTGGGTCTGGTCCTACAAAATTTTAGATTTTCTAGAACTAGCGCGAATGGCAATAGACTGTCCACCTATTCCATAGTGGGACGTAAACCTAACTAATGAAACGTGGCAGTGTTCTGCATTCCTCTGCCTACCTCTTAGGGAAATACAGGCGTGATTTATGTCTTTTTGTTACGTTTTATACATATATATTATGTAACAACTGTATATAGAAGAAGAAAATTATTTTTGCGAGGATGCAGACATTTGATACTCGATTCCCTCGCCGACACTATCCTATAAATATTATAAAGGCGAAAGTTTGTAAGTATGGATGGATGTTTGCTTCTCTTTCTCGTAAAAATTACTAAATGGATTTTAATGAAATTTTACAATAGTATAGTTCATACATCACAAAAATACATAGGCTACAATTTATAATGATATTCTGGGAATTGTCCAAAATATCAAGTGCATGTTAGTATCCGTAGTATATGCAGAGCTGGCGTCCGCGTTGCGCCCTTCGGCTCTCACCCCTAGCTCGCCTGCTCATCTTTTTTTGTCTAGTTTTTTAATTTTTATTTTCTGTAGAGAAACATATAACCTACTCATCAGTGTAGAATTCCCATGAGGTATTTACGCGAGAAAAAAATTGTAACACACTGATTTACACGCGGACGTCGCCGCAAGCACTAGTATAAATGAAGGCTTTAATTGGGTTTCCCGAAATCGACAGGTATAATTTTAACTGCCACCCGTAATAGGCGGTGTGTGGCGAACGATGGATTTGCGTGTTTGAGCGAATAATTTCACCGCGAATACGATTAGAAAGATATTTATTTATCTGTTCGATTGGCGCCGCCGCGGCCTGGCACCGTATCGGCTCTACACTTTATCCAATGATGTTAAAGGTAAAATTAACCCGTGCATACCTATGAGTATACGTTTCGTACGGTTAATGTTGAATTGAAAATTGTTTATTATATGAAATTTGTATATTTTATATAATTAAAACGTAACTTCACGCCAGTAATCCCCGAAGGGGTAGGCAGAGGAATGCAAGACATTCCCACGATTCACTGGTTAGGTTTACGTCCCTCTATGGAATAGGTGGTGAGCC
Organism: Mysoria ambigua; assembly: GCA_018245875.1. Taxonomy (NCBI): domain Eukaryota; kingdom Metazoa; phylum Arthropoda; class Insecta; order Lepidoptera; family Hesperiidae; genus Mysoria; species Mysoria ambigua. The sequence goes on from DWEI01001654.1 coordinate 4,779, forward strand.
TATTGCCATGCATCGAGCACATATCCAAACTCCGAACCACTACTAAAAAATCTAAATTAGAAAATTTTGTAGTGTTCGACTAGGGAATCGAACCCGAGACCTCCCGATCGGCACTCGCACCATCAACCAACACGACCAACGAGGCAGTCAATTTTATATAATTAATATGTAATATTAACTGATATGTACATAAAAACTCAATAGGAAATGTCTATCTGGTAGTGGACTTAGGAAGATGGTGATAAAAATGATGTACAAAAATAGATAACGGATTTCATAAATAAAACTACCCAAATAACAGTACGCATATTATCGACGGCAATTTTTTTCTGTCTGTCCATTCGACAATAAGATCTTGAATCTTATTTAAATAAACAAACACGACACATAACGCTCAAATTCCGACAACACAACACAAAGCGAGATGACCAGCTGATAAACAGCGTCGCATTCAACAAACGATAACCACATTGCAAATTATACCAACAAAGCGTAGCGCGCACCGTACGAGCCCAGTGCTACGACACCGCGTTCTGTCGACGACAAAGTGAAATACAAACTGCACGACGAACAGAAGCACGCCCACAGAGTTGGACAAATAAGCAAATTGACCAGCCGATGGCACGCCGCCAGCGGCGCGATGTGCGGCTAAACGGCTATTGACCACGTCCCCGACTGGCTTGCACGTTACAAAAGGCAGTATTGTGTCTCGTCGTTTACTCTACGACGCTTTTTCTTTCCACGCAGATAGGATCGACCCGCAACCGCCGTGTCGTGTGTTCTGTTGCGTCCAGTTGCTCTGTTGTATTTTTATTTTTTTGTTAGACTCTTTCAACAACCTTTGGAGTATAATAATATACTCGGTCTGTGCTGGTGTGGAAGAATATATTTTGATGTTGGGTGATCTATATCCACCCTAAGAGGGATAAGATGCGAAGAGATAAAGACAGTTAATGAATAACGCTTAAGAATAGCTTTTATGAGCATAATTATGAAATATAATTGTTTAATGTACTGAAAAAAACGACACTATTTCATTGAACGGCTTTTTCTCTTTCAGATTGGATTGTAATATCTAGAATAAGACAAGAAAATTAGCTTCGAATCTTGAGCTTCCGACACCTGCCCCAAAGTTATTTCGCGATGACCTCTACAACGTCTAGTTCTGCGATCGCCGCAAATGCTGAGGGAGTGCCCTTCCCCACACATACTGCAGCACATCACCTCCATAAAACCACATGTATCACAGTATCGACATGTATGTATATATACATATATATAAATAACTTTTGTAAAAAAAACTATATTAATATGCATATATGTAATTTATTAGCCATCTGGTTACCATACCACAAGCTGGTTACCATACCTCAAGAAACGCTTAGTTTGGGATCAGATGGCCGCGTGTGGAGACATATTTAAGATATATTTATTTATTTTTGTATACCTACTTGCTGCCATGGTTAGATATAACGCTTTTTCTAATTTAGATTTTCTTGTAGTTGTTCTGAGTCCGGATATATGTCCGCTGTATGGAAACACAACACTTATTCCATAGTAGGACATAAACGTAGCTGATGAAACGTGGGAGTGTTCTGTATTCCCCTTCAACGCTTACAAGCGTGATGTTACATATTTATAACGTTAATTCATTATATGTGGATATTAGTAACATGTCAGTGGACGTCAAACCCATTGCATGGAACCCGATTTGATGATTGCATGGGATCAAAGGAGCTTTTGTGTACCAACATCCCGCATAGCCGAACCTCCACGAACCGAATTATATCTGAAGATTTCCTCCCCACAATAACGAAAAAAAAAATATTCACGCTGTTTATCAAATTTACTTTCACGATAACGACAAAAATGCTGATGTAAGCAATGTCACTGGAAATACAGGAGGTAATTTGACATAGCCGTGAATCGACTACCTGATGGCAAGACGCCAACTGGCTCATGGGAAGCTGCCAGAATACCTTCGCGATCATAATCTACTACCGACCATAATATAATGGAGACGTGTCTCTACAAGTAGAGTTCTACACAAAGGCACAGCTCTGAAACTCTTTAACGTATAGAGTTGCTGCCAGAACTTGAACTACTTTTTCTGATACGTGAAATGTATGAGTGTACTATTTCCCTCTGGCTGCCTCTTCGGAAATTAAAGACGTGATGTCACGTTGTTGTGTTTACCAACTTAAGACCCATCTTGTAGACTATATGACCGATGGAGGGAAAAGTATCAGCTACCTTGACTATATGGGTCATTAGCTGGCTGATAGAGGAATTAAAAATATCTGAAACTGGCGTGAATGTGTTAATAATATTATGATAAATATAGAAGCGCGTCAGATTTGTTGGAATAAAGATATTTGACACTTGATATTGACTGTCTACTATTTTTTTAATAAAAAAGTTTAATGTTCAATAATCATATCACATTTATAAAACTATGAGAAGGTTAATATCAAACACTAGCATATGCGAAACTAGTTTTCATATTGATCTCCTCTGCAGTAATAAAATTCAGTCTGTTCAAAACTTCATACGAATCGTTAAAATTTAATGACGTTTATTTAATGAAATATTTGAATTCTATTCTTAGAAATTTTCATATTCTTGCACTATTCAAAGCGGCACAAAGACTTAAATCATTTTAACAACTATTGTGTAACAACGTGAAAAACGTGAAAAAAACGTAACTTCACGCCTGTAATCCCCGAAGGGGTAGGCAGATGTAATGAAAGAACTAATTTTATCACACGGTGCTCACTGACTACACCGTATCGAACCAGGCGTGATTTTATAACAACAGTTATGAAAGTAAATTAATACAAACTCTACCGTATCACGTCTTATCACGTATTTCAGAACTACAGACCATATCGGTTATACGCAAATATTAGACTGGACAAATGATTTGATGGGTAACATAATTTGACATAACACACTGTCCGTTAAGTTTAAATACGAACATCGACGAGCAAGGCCGAGGAGTTTAGAACGCTCCCACGTTTTATCAGTTACGTTTACATCCCACTATATACATACGTGGTAAGCTTATAACTATGCATCAGGCACACATCCAGACTTCGAGTCACTAAAAGAAAATCTAAATTAAAGAAATTTGTTAACGCCCGACCCAGAAATTGAACCCAGGACCTCCCGATCGGCAATCTTAAAGATTCATTTTATATGGTAAAATATGTATAAACTGATCAAGCACAGTAGAACTTATATATTGAGATAAACTTGTTCTCACAGGAATTGGGAAAATTCCGTTTCCCTTTTATGTCAATACAGCATGAAGATAAATGAATTTGTAATTGAATCTATCATTCCGCCCTCAATAACGTAAAAAGGAATATTACATAAGTTCCATGTGAGTCCTACAAACATTTACTTATACATAAAAACGTTGACTAGTCGTATAGTTTAGTGGTTAGTGACGATGCCGATTTGAAGACTGTGGTTTCGATTCCTACCTACCCAAACCAAGACGTTTTGTGCGACAATTTTTTGTGCGACTAATATGAGTGATATTTCTATATATGTCTGAGCGTAAAATTATCTACAATGTATGTATGTATTTATAAAGTATCTATAACTGTTGAAACTTGGGCATGTTCTACAATTCTCTTCCTACCATTTCGAAGATTACAGGCGTGATGTTCTAACTCACACACTAATTTTGTCCCATTGTCTGTACTCTTTTGACGATTTTGCTTGAAAACACTCCTTTATTTTATTACTCTATGATAGATGGTGAGCCTGTTGCCATCCACCAGCTCCAAATCGAAATTCTGAGCTATCACAAGAAATTTTGACTAAAATGTCTAATAAAAAAAGTCTAATAGTACTCGACCCGGGATTTGAATATAGGACCTCTCGATCGGCGGTCGTGCTCGCAACATCTCTACCAACGAGGTAATCAATAAACAGATTCATAAACTTAATTAATGAAATAAAACAAAAAAATTGTAGCTTTCGTACAAAATATCACTCCACCCTCCACCTCCCACGGGATTATGCAAATCGGCAAACGAATAACATTGTTCCAAAATTCACTAATTTGTATTATAGATATAACTTAGTAATGAAAACGGACAATAGTTGGATCGTCAATGTTAATTTTTTATTATGTTACAGTTTTTTATAGCCATGAAGCTTGAACTGAATTTCTGAACGAACTCAAAGTGAACTGACGTTATGTTACGAAACAGACCTGAGGTTATACCTGTGATAAATGACAGTTATTTTACGACTTCTTCAGACTACCCGCTAGACTCTATTCAATAAAGAAACTCTATACTTCATTTATTTCTCTTTCGAGTAATTTCAAATATAGAAATGATGCGTTTTCTTTATACCAATCTAGACTTCTTGAAGATGCGTGGAATCAAACAATGTAGTCATAAGCGATGTACTCCACCGTATGTAAGGAAGGCTTCCAACGAACAACGTAGACCTCCACTCAGAACAAGAGAGGCCAAGGTCAGAATCTTCGACGCACGCCCAGTACAAGTACCATAAATGATAAAACTATAAAGAAATATATAGTTAGTATATTTCTCGAGGATGTTGTTTGACCTGTGCAATTTGTACTGAAAATGCACATAATTGCGCATAGTCAGATATACGTATCAGGTTTTAAATTCCCAAAGCTGCTGAATAAGAACGTGAATTCTAAGCTAATGCTAACGTATGAACGCAAATTCCTAAACTGAATCATGGTTTATCCTTGAATCACGATTGTTATGTGAAAACTTAGATAAAAAAAGTCAAAAAATATATAGACACAAAATGGAATTAGTGATACGATGTAACATGAGAAAATGAGCCAATATTTTTTTCTCGATAAGTCTTATTCAAATTAGTCAACAAATATGATGCACTGAAGTTGTGCTTATCAAGAACCAAACAGAATTGAACTAGAGTTGTACCGTATAAATAAACCTACATATATCCGCTCAACATACTGTATTAATAAATGAAAATGCCTTTTGTTTCAATAGGGAAACAAAAGATTCGACATTTTTCATCACCGTCGTCATTATTATTATCAACCTATTGCAATTAATTGCTGGACCCGAGAGGCCCTGCCCATAAGGTGGATTAGGGTTAGCAAAGCACAGCTTCTCGAACCATCTACACTGCTACCCATAAACGATCAGAGCATATAACAGTGCTTAGGCTGACCGTAATCTGCTAGCGCCAAATTTGGTCGCCTCAGACGATACACTGTATTTCAGCACAGGTTTCAGCACAGGGGATATATGTATTCTTACTCCGCCCCACCACGAATAATAGACATCCTTGGTAGACAGATACATAACATATCCAAATATTAAGTTGTAGAAATTCAATTGCCACTCCGAAATTTGTACCGTCGGACGAAGTAATAACATTATACAAAAATATACTCACAATTGTCTGACTGAGTAGTTAGTATTCAAAACACGCACCCCGTTTGTTAAATCCATTAAGTCTATTACTCGTGATAACGTTACTCCATTTTAATGACGCCCGTCGTTTCTTATTGAGGTATCTCTTGTAGCATGACAAGGATTTTTGAAATGCCGTAGATATTTGAATTCCGTTTAATTTCCGTATCTAAACCTTTCACTTTCATATATTCAATTCTTTCTACGATGTTATTTATCCAAAAATACAGTTACTGTGCATGTTGCAGGCGGTACGCAGTCCATATTTTCTAAGGTAGGTCCAGAACGCCACGTCTTGAGATTCTTGAAAAAAGCCGTGGTAAAAGCTCTCATTGAAAGCCAACAAGGCATTGGAAATTCGTATGGTGGTGCACACGTGTACGAGCGACTGTGATCGTTCACCATCAGGTGGCCCACCTGCCTGTTTGCCAGAGTCAATGTATAAAAAAACATTTTTAACACCCCCCTTCTTAGTTTAAGAAAACTTCACGATTAACAACACATCCGCAATGGACTCTATAAAGAGCTCCGTTTTAACTAACTCTATGTTGTATTTCATTTTACTATGTGTATATATAAAGTTCCATTTTAAATGACTATTTATAAAATTCCGTTTTAATAGGCTCAATACTGTACAGTTTTTTTAACTAGCTGTATGTATGTAACGTTCAATTTTTAACTCACTATGTAGAGTTCCGTTTTGCAGTTGTCTCCAACTCTACTTGATATGATTACACTAAAATTATTAAACGAAAAATAAGAGAAGTCCATTAACACTAACCTTGCTTCTGCAAATTACACTAAATTTAATTCAGCCGCACTAACCAGAAGAGTCGACGTTTTTGGGTGTAAGCTCTAACCTACATTCCTTACGAGAAGCGTGTCAATGTCGAACCCCTATAAAAACGAGTGTCATTCAGATTTCTACTGACATACATATCTCGGGATGTGATAGAGTTTGATCTACTTCAACCATATTTCATATTTAAAGCAACACGCACATGGCACAACTCTCCCGTTTTCCTGCGTCCTGATAGAAAGTCCAATTCGATATTTTTCATTTCCGATTATAAAAGTCCAGAGTAGCAGAACGAATATTTAGCAAAATACATATACATATATGTACATGTATGCAGTCGTACGTATTGAGGAATGTGAACTTTTGTCATTTGTCGTTCCAGTGAACTGTTTTCGATTTAAAATTTATACAAAATAATGAACATTATAACAAAAAATTCTCAACTTGCTCTTTATATCGCCAATTGAAATTTCCCAAAAATAGGCAAATGTGTAAGAAAAAGTAAATATCCTGAAATATGCAGCTACGTACACCAGGATTCCGCATTTTGTCGTGTTAACTGTAAGTTTGCATTTAAGTTTATATCAAATTAAATATGTTAAGATTCACATACGTTATTTAGATATACAAAGCACTAGTCGTAAGTCAATAGGCTTTTATTTAAACATTTTCTGTCTCTTAAAATAATTTTATTATTTTGAAAGTAATATTTCACTACCATAAACCAAACAATCTAATTTATAACGATATTAATGAATTAAATCTACAGAATAATGCTTATATTTCAATCACTGCTCCTGTTAAATATCTGGAAATTCATTCTTACATTTATCTTAACTTCTATCTCGACCACAAATCATTCTATAAGGTCCAAAACATACCTTTAGCGCAACCACAGAACAGGCGGCTGACCACAGAAATCACTTACATGGAATCACTGCACAGCACAACGTAAATCACACACAGGTTGTAAAATCACAGAGGATACGGCGTGACGTAAATTGGAGAGCGGCGGGTGGGCGAGCGTGTTGGAACTATTAACACGTAAACGCGTAAGGTTTGAGTGAGGTTCGCGTAACGAAGGCGTCGAGGCGGCGGCGGGAGGTGGGCGCGACGCCCGCTCTGCGCAGCGTCTGGGCGACCACTGCCGGAGTCGGCGCTCGACGCCGCGCACCCCCGCCTCCCACTCTGCCCGAGTACTGAAACTGAAACAGTGCTTTTGAGTTTTGAGATCCGTATCGTTGGATAAATGTTACATTGTACATACATGAATAGATTTTAGATTTTTTAATAATTACACTTATAGAACAACATTCTCACATAAATATTAATGTTTATGGTGCCTGCTAATTTTATTTGAGTAATCGAATTATCGATGAAACAAAAAAATATAGTATTAGAAAAGAAATAAGCAACATAGTTAATTAGCCGCTGAATAGTTTCTCTTACTCTTACTCGACAAAATTAGATAAGTCCGAAATCAACAATTCATTGGATTTGCGCAATTAAGAAGTTCACACGAGATAGACACACAATACAGACACACGTGTCAGATACAGATACGCGAGACGAACATCGATTCTCCTTTAGTTTCGACTCTCATTCGACCATGAAAAAATTAGATGGATGATTGTACAAAAGCTATAACGCAAAGAATAATTGCCGAGCGCTCCGCGTATTCGGGACGATACATTCCAGCGTCGATTACGATGAAGAATCTCGATATATACGACATCACACAATTCACGACTATCTACAGGACTTGCTTAATAAAACGTATTGGGAAATGAAATATGATTGGAATATGAATTGTATTTGTATTGAGAAAGCATTTAACTTTTTAAGAGAAAAAGGTTAGGACATTTAAGTGTTAAGTTGCTATTTAATAATAAAGTAATTGTTGCGTAGAGATCTCTTCCTTACTGAATGTGACATAACAACTGTAATCCCTTAAGAGATAGGCAGAGTGTAATACAGTCATATGTTTCAAACAGTGGAATAGGAACGCCCTTTTCTTTACCCCTAAACTAAAATTAGGTATCTAAATTATATCTTAAAAGAATTAGTTCAAATGAAACGTTTTAGGCGAACATTGGATTTGAGCAGTTAAAAATTGCCTTCCTTTTGGTAGCTTTAACGGTTAGTGGATGGTTATGTTGCCTACTAGTTACGCAGCAGAGATATGGAGAGAATGATTTTGCCAATTCTCCGTAATTATTTCTTCATTTTAATTGTCTCTAATGCATTTTAAGCCGCTGCTTGTAATATTCTTAGAACTTTATAAAAAGTTATAGTGAACAAAACGGGGACAGTGAAATCTTATGTTTTTACAAATTTATACAAAATTATATATATTATAACTTTTGTCAAGAATACATATCTAATAACCCATTTAAATGTACCATAGAGCATGTAATATTTTCCGACGTCATAGCCAATTAGCTTAATTTGTTTTACATACATTAGAAATAACCCTTTTCCCTCCTCCTACATATTACATGACAACGTAACATCGAGCCTGTAATTTCCGAAGAGTTAGGCAGAGGAATGCAAAACATTCCCACGTTTCATCACTTTCACATGTTTAGGTCCCTATCGCTATACATCAAACACATATCCAGACTCTAAACCATTAGTATAAAATCTAAATTAGAAAACTTTGTAGTGGCCAAGCCGGGAATCTATCGCGGAATTTGTCGATCGGCAGTTTCATATGCAACCAACACAACCAACGAAGCATCTTCTTATAAATCAAGAATAGATAAATGTTTCATTAAAAATAACTTTCAAACTCCACTATAGGCTAGTTAACTCTCTACCCCGCATTTTGAATACATTTGAATAATATTTTATTGTTAAGTGTTTTTTGAGTGTTACGCATGATTAAGTAGGTGCTAAGCCTCCTCGACACCGTCGCGACCTCGCTGCAATCGGCGAAAGCTCATGAGGAAAAACCTCGTATAGGTTCGATATTAGCCGGGCCATCCCGAAAAAGTGAGTCTAGTCGGCTTAGTACTTAATCTTCTGAATAATATACTGCAAAATAACAGATGTAAATGCATCTCACATCATTAAGTTACCTGATTTTATTATCAATCAATGCTACAATTGTCAACTAATGAAAAAATACGGTGCGTCATAGCCTTGACAAGTATCCGAACGTTCATTGAATAAAAAGTGATTAATTGAAAAAAATCAAATTATGACACTTGGAACCATACAGATTAAGTAGATTTTGGAATATTTGAATATCGAACACAAATGCATTGTAACCGGTACGTATTCGCTTTCATGGAATAAAAGTATTTGTTCCAATTTTTAACGGGGATTTAATTCTTCGTTCACAAAAGACTTCCGTACAATACATCGGCGTTGAATAAACGGAAGTTTGTGTACAACTATTATTATATGGCAAACTGGATAACGCTGAATGTGTTGGTTATCGGGAATTTATAAAATCTGCGTATTTTTTATTTGTAGAAATGCACCCAACTATATCGTGGTAGAAAAAACGAATTTGTACTGATATTGAAAAGTAGCCTCTACGCAGAGACGACTATAAATAATCTTTGTTGTATTTAATCTTAAATGGAAAAGTTTTACTACCGGTTAATCTAAGATGTACATATTATTTCAGTGTCTAAATTAATTTACTGTTGATTACTAGTTTAAAATTACATCTTTCAGAGCTTCTTTCTACAAACTTCCAACTATCATGGCTATTGGAAGTATCGCACAATATCCTTCCATTACAAGTATTTAATTATTTTAAGTATCCAGTAAATATTATACGTATATATAACTTTATAATTAAACATCATTAGACATGAATTAATTTTGGAACCGCTCGAAATTTGCACATTCAAATTGTAAAACAACGTTTCATCTACACATTTTGTGTAAAATCTTTTCGCATGAACGTATCCGCATTTGTGTATTGTACACCAATATACAGGATGCAAAAATTAAAAAAAAAACTATGCAGTGTCCCCGCGTTATTTTTGTAAATAAAGCGATTCGACATTCGTGTGCAAACAAGCGTCGGAACTATGACTAAGTTCCACTGCGCGACTCATATTATTGCAAAGTTTGCCATAACCGATCGGACAAACACGCGAGTTGCTCGCGGCAATCGATAGTTTCGGCATTTTTATCCATTTGCTATCGGATGACAGCAAAACTGTCCATGTTGAATAAATAATAATGTATTGGGTTTAAACTATAGCTTTTGAAATTTTAAGTATAACTTTCAAAGTTTTTAAATCGTTTAAACAGCACATATCGACTGAAGTTCCAGTTTAAACACAGTGTAATCTTTAACGTGATATGACGTCTGTTATCCCCGAAGGGATAGACACGAGCATGTAGTACACTTAAACTATTTTTTTTAAATCTTTTAACTGTTTGAAATTTGAAATCTTTCAACGGCCAATATAAAAACTTTCATGATATCGAAGATTCTAAAGCCCGTACTAATAATAATGTTTGTTATGTTGTAATAAAGCCTAGTAGGATTAATAAAAACATTATTATTATAGATGTTATTTTGCCATATAAGAAATACAGGACCTAAATATTTATGTCTTCATCATTGCTAAAACAACGAACATCAACCATAAATAACCAGAGGCTAGCCCAATAATTAGTTGCCGTATAATTAGGTGATTCGCGGTAATTATGCCCATGTCCTGATTAATAGCTCTTCGTTTACGCCTAAATAAAGCGAGCATGCTGTCGGCCGCGGTGAGACGCGGGCGCGGTGGTAAAATATGAAATATAAAACGCTTTTATGAGTGAGTCCTTGTACTTAGTATAGTTTAATTTATAGAATTGTATTCATTGCTGGCTACAATCCCAGGCAGCTGTGTAATCAGATATAATAAACCAGTTTAGTCTAGTCAAGTGATGGGAGTAGTTGTGACAAAGATTTAATGATTCGTTCAAATTTTTAATATAGTACATTTCTATAAAAGGTTCTTTACACAACTATTTTTTTTTTTTTTATAATGAGGAAGTAGAGGACAGGCATGCAGTCCACCTGATGGTAAGTGGCTACTGCCGC
>DWEI01001655.1:0-16084 GCA_018245875.1 Mysoria ambigua
GTTTCGTAAATTGTAAGCATGGATATATCTAAAATCAATCATAGATCTAAGGCAACAAAACCACTGTAGACCAGTGTAATGGGTCATCGTCGCCTATGGACATTTGCAACACCCGCCCACACATTTGCGATACAATTCAGCCCAATCGATCGACCGAAACCACCTTAATAATATTTTAATTAAATTGATATTTGATATCGCGCTGATAGTCTAAAGTAATGTAGAAGTACATTTCCATTAACTCGGTAATATTCACTAAACTTTTCACGGTTTATTACGAGTATGTACGCGGTCATTAAAAGTTTATGTACGATACTTGCCGATTTTCATCTAACATGTGAACATGCATGCCGTCCAAAATTCTCAGGAATAACAAGTTCAATAGCTTCCCTTACTGTATAGACCATAAACGGATTTCCATCAGCGTTTATGTCCGATTAATTATCGGAGCATTCTCCACGCAGTTCGGAGCCTCGGCATGTTAATGAAAGCAATTACGCGTTGTATACATGTGCGGAACGCTCAGATCGACTATCGCTGCTCTTACACGCGGGTATCAACAAGCGAATCCGTTCACCGGCAGCCTCCCAGAAGTGTTATACCTGACGTGGCGCTCACCGCGTCCAGCGCGCCGGCGTGTCGTGTGGCCCTCGGTGGCGGCGTGCTGATGCTGGTCGTACGTCTTTGTTACTTTCACACTTCCATAAATGATGGATTGCTTACCAATAGCACGATGGCAGTGCGAAAACATCCACTCCATCAAAGGCTTAGAAAAAACGACTTCGCACGTCCGGCCATCGGCTTAAGGTCCATGTTGCTTTGTATGATCAGTAACAATTTCTTTTACAAAGATGTAAACGCCAATCGATGTGTCAGTGGCTGATAGGGAAACTTTTCATTTTGCCAATGTATCGGGCTGATGTTGTTGGGCGGAAAAACAATTTTCTTGCTATTTGGGAGCTCATTTTTAACGTTATTGAGTGGGAACTTGGCGGGAGTTTGAGTTTGTTTGGATATCATGCCGCTGATGCTCTCCGTGTCTCGGCGCTGACTTGATCGATGGAATTTGAAATGCATTTTTTTGCGTCTTAGCATAATTATTATGCGCACAAAATTAATGTACAGCATTCCGTAATTGAATAAGTTTTAAATACATGCCTACAAAATACAATATTAGATTATTACTTTATTTAATTATTAGATTATCTACTGATTACTTAGTCTCAATGTGCAGAAAAGTTCCACAGATATGCGTTTGAAATTCGTATTGAGGTGTACAAGAAATCGAAATTTATATTTCCATACAGCGTTAAGGCGTCTCAAATTGCCGTATATACCTATTCTTAACCCGTTTTGATGTTCAAATCACTGAATGAATCGTTATATGTTTTTTATGAAAAACATATAAAAGTTATGCGCCTAAAAGGTGACCAAAACAAACCTACTAAATTACTATTTAACATGCCCAGTGTTCAGTATATACAAACCTGTGGTTGAAACTATAATCCCTTGCTTTAATTCCATTGCAAATATATTTTTATTACAGTACTTGCTCTACGATTCAGGTTGTAAATTAAAATCCCTTTATGGTCTTTCTATATATTTGTTGTGTTAATTGATAGAATCTGTGTAAAAATTGGCATAAACACCATCTCAAGATTATAGACGCACAGGGAATATTTGAATTCTATAAAACATACAAATAATAATTTAATTTCTGCCCAACTCTTCATTGATCCGAGAGACGACTGCATTAAACCTTCTGCTTAATATTCTAAACGTAAAACTTTTCATTTACAAATACTTCGAGAAATATTAAATTTATAGGATTCTGTTACAAGATCACTGGGCTTAAATCGCTTAAATTCTTAGGAAAATAAAGAAAACCTGGAGCACTACTAGGAAGTGTTGTTGAAAATAACACTGTCTTATATTCATATCGCTGAATGCACAGGTATCTCCGTAAACCGTAACAAACGGCATGTATTTTGCGATACGACCGATACTGAACGGACGCGGATATAGAGGACAAACAATGAAGTTAAAAATGGAATAACACAATAAAACGGACCTGTACATTTTCATGATTTTTAAAACCATTCTCATGCCGAATGGAACAATGCACGGCAATACAGCGCAGTAATAACTTTACATTGCTCGCGAAATGGGAACTCAAAAAACACCTGTACAAACAGAAATAGAAAAAGGACTACAATATATGGGAACGTATCGTTCGGCTTTGATCACCCCCTTTTCAATAATAGAACCCGCCTCGACCCCTTTGTGCCCGATCTCGCCTCGGGCACTGCGCACTGCACGAATTGTAATGTGTCCATTTAATTTACCCACACGAAATACAACCCTTCGCCACTATTGTTCATTTCAGGCTTCTAATTTCTGTGATGTCGCGAAACGTCAACAGTTAATGGCGTGGGTTTTGGACGAGTCACATTTGTTTTTTACTGTCGTGTTATTCTAACAGCACGTCTGTTCAATAACGAATTACGAAAGTGTAGTGATAAAGACGGCTAATTTGGACGGTGTATTTATTAACGTTTAGTGGTAATTATAAACTTAAACACGTAGTGTGCGTATGGAGGACGTTTGCGGGCGGCGGCATAGGGGTCGGTAAACAGAAATATTGCGCGCCGCCCGCTCTTTTTACGGCCTTTGTCCGCACTGCCAATTATAAATGAAAATTCTTTATTGTGTATGTCTGTAGGTAGCCTGCAGTGTAGGTGCCTTGAAATATATGTCTTTCAATTGTCAACAGTAGCTGATGTAAAGAAACACAAAATCATACGGTTGATATTGATTATCTGGAAAGTAATATTGGTGGCATTTGTAATATATCTTTTAGCAATTCTAATTTCAATAAGTTCGTTGATGTGAGTACATTAGTATGTTATGTGTTTCGGGAAATATAGAATAAAAGTAAACTTTAATAAAGCTAAACCTTTAATAAAGTCAAGCTAAATCTGAAGTGGTTTCTAATAATAACATTAAATTAAATTTTAAAAACTCTTTAAAATGTATAGTTTATAGAAAACTACTAATGCGTAATTTAACAATGCTAGTAGTACCATCTATTATTAAATAGAGGAAGAGCTATGAATTTTTAACGTTAAATCTAGTTAGTAGCACAAGAAATAGACATTCACCAATATAACAACGCATTTTTATGTTATTAACGATCATTAAAAGCATTGTGGGTTATCACAAATGATGTGATAAAGATAAGCATCAACTGGAAGGGTCAGGTCGTGGATGAGGTTGTTTCCGCCGGACACCTGTTCAACATACATCAGGTGAATTAAAAACGTAGACACAGATTGGTAAGCTATTTATTGCAAAGGAGATTAATAGAACTTTATTCCAGTTACTCTTAGTAATAACATTAAATAAATAAATTAGGGTGCGTCATCTCACGCCTGCATTCCCAGAAGTGACAGACAAAGGAGTGCAGTATACTACTAGAAAACTAAAGTGGATAAATTTTGTAGTACCCGAGCCGGGAATTGAACCTAGGGCTTCCCGATCGGCAGTCGCAATTGCGAACAATACGACGAACGATGTAGAAAATTAAAACGTACGACGTACAAAATTCTGACGCTCCACGTAAAATATACGGAATACCTTATCAATTGATCATCGTTAAAAACAATAGCAAGAAATAATTTTCTTAATTTTTATACAGAGATGAGAATCATAACAAAAAATAAAAGGCATATTACCATAATAAATAGGCGCATAGACAAAAATAGTCCAAAGGACAAAATATAAAAAAAATATCGAAAACCCAAATATGACGCAACTATAAAGGATATATAAAATCAATCATATATATAAGGACATATCAAATCCCTAGAAATATGGCAAGGATATTTTGTTTCATATTACAAAAAGTATATATCAGCTAGAACTATAAGATACTTGATTTCATCGCTTGATGGAAATATGATTAATTAATTGTAAAGGAAATTAAATACAAACTAATAAATACTGTTTCGAATTTCATCTTAATTGTAAACGAAAAGGAATTAATCAACCAAAACATATTAAACGTTACATGAGTAGTAGGGTATACTAAGGAATGAGTCGCACAGTCAGCGACAATACAGATGCGAAGGAAAAATACATATAAACAAACGAACTAAAGAAAAGCAATAAATGATAATCACATATGATAAATAAACTTAATCATTAATTACATTTTATTAATTAACAATAATGGTAATACAAACAATAATATAATGATAAAATGTTTCGGATGCTTAGCACTTTAATACTCGCGATCTGAAGTATTTATATGTAAATAAAATCATCATTCAAACGTGTTAAATCCCAAAATCATAGCAGGCATCCTTTGATCGACATGGTTCGCACATTACCAGCGGGCTTGTCAAATTGTAGCAAACATCACGCTACACCAGCCGAAAACAAACAGGTGATATGAATGTATCGAAGTTGCTGTTAAATAAGAACAAAAGAGAGAGAATAAACTATACAAAAAATAATGGCGAATTGAAATCGACGCTAAATAATAAATGGAACATTTAAAATCTAAACTGAAAAATGTAAATGGAACATCCGGCCGCAAAATTCACCGACCGCTGAAACACGTTTACATGGTAAGTGACGATATTACAACTGAAAGACAACGTGATATGAAAAGACATCACATAAAAAACTAACTTCACAGGTGTAATCCCCGAAGAGGTAGGCAGAGGAATACAGAACAAAAGCTTCACAAACCTTCGAAAGCTATAATGGACATGTTACTAAAGACGTTTTCCTTCCTATTACAGAATGTGATAATTAATATTAAAATACATTTTTGTGGGTAAAGAGGTACGCGCCGAGACTCGAAAACAGAACTCCTGGAACGGGAGAAACAATCTGAACCACTAATCAATCACTGTTTTCGAAATTTGTTACATAATTTCTTTATTACTCTTTTTGGATCTTTAAACGTTCCTTCTCCAACGGTCGGTCATTGCGCAGCGTCCAGTAAATTATTTCTGATATTTTCCGGGTTTTATCAATAAATTGGTAAATATGGACGTATCGTGTAATGAGAATCCAACGTGCCCGATTAATCGAATGGAGTGTCGGATCCGGCTTGAACTAATATTTATGATGCGATACTTTCCTCAATAAAATGAGCCAACTCAACTCTCATTGAACTCAATTCGGTGTAAATCAACAGTCATTGTTAAGAAACAAGTGGACAATCAGGTTGTCAAACAAATCATGTGAAATAATAAATAATAGTTTCGTCATTAGTGAATTATACTAAACAATTAGGAATTATTTTTTAGGAAGCACTTTTTTAGTTGCTAGTTATTTATGAGTTCTTTCTGAGTGTTATTATGTTATGAACATTTTAATATTTTTCTTATGTACACTTTTATTATTCTCTTTGAATGAATAAAATGTGAGACAAGTTAACATCTTAAAGCATTTATAAGCATTAATATATTTTTATGGTTTTAAATTATTCAAACCATAAAACCGTACATAATCTTCTTAGTTACAGGTATACTACTTAAATCTTTTATCCTAAAGGCTCAGGACCCAAAAATATCGATTGAAACATCAAAAATTATGTTACAATGATTTGACAAGAAATATTTCAGTTGGCTTCCAAAATTTAACATTCAAACGTTTCCAACTCATCCATCTCCCAAAGCTGATATCGGTGGTATAAGAATCTCGAGAGCGAGGATCGGTTGAGAGGTTTAATCTTAAATCTCAGCCGATCCATCAAAGGTTGCCTCTGGACCGTATTAGCATTTACTAACCGCCCGAACAAAGGATTTTAATTCAGTTATCGCAGTCTTTGTTACCACATAATTCCTTATTCCATCTCCTTTGATGCGGTGTGCTAATATAATTTACTTTTCACAAAAGCCGGAGCCCTACGTATGTTTTTAAATAGTACATAATTAAGGGATACTCCGCAATTTATTTGCGAACGTTTTCGTCGTGTTTAGTTGTTGGAGATTTCTCACAAAATATTTTCGAAGCGAACGTAACAGTCGCGGGGATTATTCACCGTTGATGGTAATCCTAATTCGGAATCAGAATTCTGAATGTTTATTATTAAAATCTGTAAAACATTTTTTTTTCTTGCGGGGGAAAAAAGGTTTTCAGTTGTAGCGAAATAAAAATCTCTTATAGCAAGTGAAATATTTATTTTGCCTAACAGCGAAATCTCGAAATTAATGTAACAGTATTAATATTTGATGCTATTGTTAAAATTTTGTTGTTAGATATACATATTTAATCAAACAGAAATTAAAAAATAAACCTCCTTAAAATCATACTAAATCAGTTAAATAAAATGACTGCAGCTTTTTGCAGATCATCATCACCAGGCCTTTAAGTACTTTAAAATTGGTATCCTTTGGGGACACTTTGAGTTTACTGCCCAATTGACCAGAAAGGGGTCAATGTGATGAAAAAGCGAGAGTGCGAATGGTATCTAAAATAAATTCTCCTTTGAATTCCTCAAAATCCAATGCGTACCGTAACATATTTAGCGCTTACCTTATTCATACAAGTGTCTGTGAAACTCATTCGCAAAAACATACACGGGCACTTCTCATCAGAAGGCTTCGGCTTTAGTTTACTTTAGAGACGGGTACAAGTAAAAAACAATGTTTAATAGCGCGGGCAGATAGTGAAATCATCTGTGAAACATTTTGAAACATGCATTTACTTCATATTTCTTTTTTCATTCAACATGACTTACTGGGTGCTCGTGAATACGTACTTAAATGTTTTCGATTATTGTCACCGTGATATCGTTTTTCTCGTCATCGTCTGTTCGTCGGTCGCGAGGTCCTAGTTTTATGTCTTTGTTCAAACAATATTGGATTTGTACATAATTTAGATTTTCTAGTAGTAACTCGGAGTCGGGATATGTGCCCGGAGTATGACTCACCATCTATTCTACATATAGCGGAACGTAAACTTTACTGGTAAAACGTGGGAGTCTACAACACTTTTCTGTCTACCTCTTCAGGGAATACCGGGCTGAAGTTACGATTCGTTACGTCATCATGGCATCAGCACCTATTTAAACATATTCGGTGCTTTGGCAATGTATTTACGATTTTCGCTACGGCAGCGATAAACAAATGTAAACATCTTAAATTAACAATACCATCAAATTTGTTAAAATTACTACATTGTTCGTCTTCATTGCGTAAAATATTAAAATATCATCTAATCATTAAAAAAATATGCCGACGCTCTGTTTCGGATTTATAGTTTAAACCAGTGACCCAAGTTAATGAAGACGTGAAATAAGGGCTACTGCGGAATATCTTAATAAGACGAGGAATTTCTTACGAAAGGAAATAACAATGTCTTTTGTCATTGAAAACGCATTATACTTGGGATAAATAAACGCAAATGTTTTTAAACGTCCCTTAAGTCAAGTTTAAATTAAAGCTCGTTTGTGTCAGAAATTCGGCAGTATTATAAAGACAGCGCAAGACGATACGCGCCGCCCGCCTAGCGCACCCCACCGAGCAGATTTAATTAACAAGATATGGGTCTCTTTTAAACTGAGTATACCCACTTTTTAGAACACTACCAATCAAAATTTCAATATCTTACACAGATATTAAACTACGCCCTTGATTTTCTTTGTTTTGCGACAGATAATCGTAAAAGGAAGAGTTAAGAATATTATTCAAATGTTACTTTATTCGTTTGACTTGTTTCTTCACTTCTGATATCTAGAAGGCGGTTCAAGATAAGCAATAACAAATGAGGCGAAATAGTTTAAACAACGTGTCATAACTGCAGCAGCTATGGAAAGTTGACTTTAATGATTTTATTTCATAAATGCGAACATTCGTATACAAAATCGATTGCGCGTAGCGTCGATCAGTTTTGCGAAATTGCATTTGCAAACTTCGTACTTAATCGATTATTCTGATGTGAAATTGTATTGTTTTCATTATCCATTTTGTTCGGGACATTGTTTCCGCTCACGAACCTCGTAAATTATGAACTGTGTGTTTTCCTGCAAGCCCTCAGGCCAAGCTTTAGCCGTGTTAAAACGAATTGAAAACCGGTAATCGAATGCGCGCAATGGGAGCTATGTCAATATTTTAAATTTAAATATCGAATGGAAATACCAGTTTAATATTTATTTTACTTTATTTCATGTAACATCCATCAGATCTCTCTGTCATTTTAAATAAACGCAACTTGTTTTAAAACAGAAACATATATTATTTATACACACCGTGAACGACTGTCGTGTGCACGATGTCGGCCGCATCATCCGTTGTTGTGAATTCCACTTGTGTCGAACCGGTGATAAATAACGTACAGATATGTTTGAGCGAATGTTTGACAGGAGATAAGGGCCGCGGCAACTTTGTTGATACTTCGCTTAAGAGCCCGGAACATCTTTTGCACCATCTGACGGCGAGATTCGACGCCGAAATTAAAAAAAAGCGAAACAGCTGCCCACCTTAATTAGAATTTTTCGAATTTATACTGTGGAGAATATTCTGGGTAGTGTTTACCTAATATTCGGGATACGCAGTATAAAAATGTAATTTTGCCGTAATGCCCCAAGTACAGGTTTTACTACGACGGGAACAAAGGGGACGATTTCGGGAATTCATAAGCTTTATGGATTTGATGGCGTATTTGTTTTATGTGTCAAAATTAACAAGCACATAGCAACAAAGCCTTCGTTGCGTTATACACTACGATTTTCTTTTTGAACATGGAACAATTCATATGAGTCATAATTTTTATTATCATTATTATAATAAAAGTAAGTACAATAGTGTAGAAAAATAGTGCAAAATGTACATGAACTTACGTAAGGTAGTTTATTTTATTGAGTATTGGCACAAAGACAAAACAAAGATAAAACGCGCCAAAAATACGGCCGACCGCGTTCAGAGTGGCCATAAAGGCAATCGTTTTCCAAAACCGACCAAGTTCCGAATAACTAAATATAAAACCATCTGTAAAAGTCAACAGGTAGAGCTGGCGTACTGCCAGAGAGCTACTTCCTTCTAATGACTACACTTAATACAGCCTAGGATACAATTTGGACGCATTTTTAAATTGTAATTCATATGTGTCACGTTATAAATCGAACCCGGTTAACGACCGATGAAATTACATGCATGAATGATCAAATACAATCAATAAAGAATAATTACTTTTTAACGTTTATAATTCACATGTCATAAATAATATTCTAATTTAGTAACGCTAATTACCTCTTACCTTGGCGCTACGTAATTCAATACCCGCATTAAACTTGTATCGGCTTCCGTCCGTTCTAAATTTTGCCGGATATTGTTCTGATTAATAATTTGCACGCCAGCACACATATACTTGAAGCAATATTCACAAATGTATACACAAGGCGACCGCAGAATACGCATTTGTCGCCAAGACGTTTCGTAAATATTGTATGGAAACAGGCTAAAATAATTTAAGCGAGCTGTGACAACAGACAACAGTTTAAAACGACATATATGTTAAAATGCTTGTTAATTGTACTACAACAAAGGTATCGCACTTCCTGTATGTATCTGAAAGCTAAAAACATCCTTTACGGTTGTATTTCATAATTTTACCTGAAAGCCTCAACCTAAAAACAGCGAGTTTATAAGGCGGTGATATCGTATAACATTCGTAAGAGAGCGGAGTTAGGGGTAATGCCCAAATTATACGGAACCCACTCAAAATAATAGTCACCGGCAACTTGGTAAATTCAAGCGAAAAATCCACCCCGCCTGCAGTTTTTCACTGAAATAGGATCGAAAGACAACGGGAAGATGTTTTCAATGGAAATTTACGTGTTTCAGTGACTTTTAAAACTACAATATGAATTCGGTTAACTTATACATACATTGCTTGCCCTGTGACATATTCCATACACACACATACACAGTGAAACGTAAGATCAAAGTACAAAGTGGATAAAACTCAGGAAGGCTATTTATGAATATATATTGCACGCCAGGTTTTTTATAGGGTAGGCAGAGAGCACAGAGTGCCAAATACCTGTATCCATCCTCTATTTCGACTTTCATAACTCTTTTCATACATGTACGCCGGATTGGCAGACTTCTGACAAGCCCATCTGCCACTATCTGGCCTACTCGATCAAGTTAAGCGAGTCTTGGTCTCCCTCGGCAGTTTTATAATTCTTATTATAATTGAAGTTGCATGGGATCGTTCAAACTACGTTCTCAGATTTGGTACAGCAGCATTAGAATGCTGAGAGCTATTAGGATGATATATAGATATTAATGTCCGAGGCACTGTGACACTAAACGTGAAAACTTAGCTTTATATCGCTTTACCAGTACACTCGTATCAATTAACATAACATCACGACTGTAATCCCCGGAGAGGTAGGCAGAAGAGTGTAGTACACTCACGCATGTCTCCGGGCACGCTTACGTCCTACAATGGAATAGGTCAGTCTATTATCATACCATCCGAGTCTATTTCCATTTATAAGCAAATGAAAGCGTAACTGTTAAAACGTGGGAATCTATTACTTCTCTGTCTTGGCGGATATAACACCTCTTAGGGGACTACAGGCGTAATGTAAGGTTTTTTTTTGAGATCACAGGAAAAGTACAAAAAAAATTAATCAGCAACCTAAATATAACAATTGGAATCACAAATCAATTTACAGCGAAATGATAAAAATAAATAAAAAAAGAAGAAAAAAGCATTGAATATTATTATATACTAAATAGTATAATCCATTTCAAAGTTTTTCAGTTGAACAAGGCTTTACCGCGCAAAGCGATTGAGTTGACCAGATTTAAGTTTCAACCCAATCACCTGTTCGTTTGCAAACATACCTTTCTTAGTGTAGGTATACCGCTTAAATTCAATTTAAAGTACCAGAAGTAACTCAATCGTATATTGAACTTTTATATCGCAGTGAAGGATGTGTACGAAGCGCGACAGGTCTGTGAGTATAGAGATTTTTAGCACTTATTGCGTTCTGCCTACGCTGTAAGAGATCAAACGTGAGGAACTTATAAAAAACTAAAGCATTTTTTTTAAATGACAACAATTTCACCGGTGGTGTTGGCGCCGGCCCAATTCCGTGGAAACAGTGTATATGTCGTCCCCGCCGCCCGTATTCCCGTTCTTGTGTGTCTATCCGATTAAATTCCTGAGATTCGCCGAATGTGGGGCTCGTTCATAATTTATTCGATGAGTGGGAGACATCTTCGAAATTTATATTTCATGCTAATCTTTCAAGCATGCGAGGGGCGAATTACGTTCGTCTGGATTTTTTGAGTGTGTCATATGTAATAATGTACACGTATCTCGATTATGTACGTGTGTATTTGTACAAACATACCTCTCAAAATTGAAGATTGCGAACTCAATCTTTACAAGGAAAATAAAATAAATATATATATATTTTCCTACTATCCTACGTTATGATGTATTGAAATTGATTTCTGAAGAACTGATTACACGGGATTGATATTGTATTTGCCAACAAAAATCTCACCTCGCTACGGTTGATATGTCTATTTGCAATTTTCATAGCTTCCGAGAACGATTAACCATTTAAGACGGTAATTAATCAAAACTAGACTTGGATGCGTGCGCATACAATACCCTAAATATGAGGTGTTACTTAAAGCATTTTACATGCGAGTGTTAGAAAAACCCGAGCTCTGTAAGACAGGTTTAATATCATATTTCACTGATACAAAGCAAGTCTGGGTGCCTACAAAATCCGAGTCGCCCGTTAAGCAGAACACAAGACGAGATGGGTAATAAAATTTGTAAACTGTAGAATGATACGGCCGCTTAACCCCGACAGCGTCGGCGGCACGTAATGTAATGAAAATAGGTGATTCGTTTCGTTCGGCTAAGCTGCTAACTTCAAGAGTTTCGAAGGGAGGCAGCGAGAGCGTAATGTTTTTATGACTTTCATTATATTTTTATATTAGTCAAATATTTGCTGTTAAACCGGTTTATATTCCCCTCAAGCCTTTGGTTTTACTGGTTTAATCTTTGTGCTTTGTGTTTATTAATTTAAACGACGAGTTCCGTTGAATAAAATGTGATAACTTTTTTTTTTATTATGCTAAGATGAAATCTGGATTCTAGAGTGCAATGAACCTAAAGAAATTTAAGTTTTCTTTAAATATACTTTCAAATCTAGGCTCTATATAAACTTAGTAAAGAAAACATTTTGTTTATTATTGTTATGATAAAGTTGGTGAAATGTTATTACATTAAAGTGATTTTTCATATCGCCTATTCATGCCACGTCTAAACTCACTGCGGCGTTTTGATATTATCGGGAATTTACTTTTAATTTTGGACAACAATGAAAAGAAAAACAAAACTACTCAAAGTTACGAAGTTTTAACAAGTTTGACAAGCTTTAGAGTACGGCTTAGGTTTTTGTGGTACGCTGACGTACACTTTGTATTTTTTTATATTTTAGAATTAAATATATCCATTTTTTCACTACAAACATCAATCAATTAGGTACGACATGAAAGGTGAAATACATGAATAATTATAACAATGCTGTACAAGTTTAAAGCTAAGCCGAACGAGACCGAAACTTGAAATAACAGCTACGGCGTAGGTACTGTGCAATCTTATTTATGTAGGTGGAACTTCGTAGGCCTGTCGTAGGCCGTAGCAAGTAGCGCTGGCTGTTGGCGGCGCGCCAGCCTACCTGTTGTAAACGTGTTCAGTCTTTTGTTGAACGAACTATCTGTTGCGTGCTCATGTTCCAGTAAGTAATCTACGACGTGAAAAGATTTTTCATTGTTACGGGTAACATGTTGCAGTGTACTCGACAATGAAGAGCGATAATTTATCCAACAATCGGTGAACTTCGCGTTTTAAAATATTTAAAAACAAACGTTTTCATTTTAATTTAAAAAAATATATTACATGTATTTTGATAGCAGATAGTAAATTTAAGTAACAATTTGCCCAATATATGTAACATGATTCAAAAGACTTACTCGTAAGAGTATTACTGGTTATTTATTGTAAAAAATAAATTTCGCAAGCAACGAAATACGTTCCAAGACAGTTGTAAAAAAGATTTTACAGTCACAAAACACAGCAAGCTGCGAGCGAATAGATACAAAAACTTCACAAAGAAACTCCCCATTCCCATACAAATTAAGTACAAATAAGCACAGGCGGAAAGTTATTCGACTCCGTCGTTTTATCGAGAATCTTCGGAAAACTTTTTAAGGTTTGATTTGTAACAACTTCAAGGTAGATAACAATGTAACTGGAAATGCCACAGAGTGAAAAACTCGTGCGCAAATTGACAGTGAAATAGGAATTGTGAAACAATGGTACTACGAAACAAAAGAGCTATCAGTGTTTGTGGAGTTGAATTATTTTACAATGGCTACATTATTATCAATACACCAAGAGGCTTTATCTTACCAATTACTAACATAAATTATATTGGAAGATTACAATAAACTAGTACTTATAACGTTATTGATTTTAAGGTGGTATTTAAATAAATTTCGAATTCTTGTGATCTAACATGATATGACATGTCACGCAGTTAAAAAATACTGTTACCAAATTTTTATTAGGTTTTGATCACCATATTTTATTCCCTATGACTGGCGGATATTTACCATATGGTACACAAATATGCCTTCACGTAAAAAAATCCAAATACTCATGTTATGTAAATGAACTATTTCCGTTTAATTTTATTGACAGCACCAAAAATATTCCGACGCAATTCCATTCAACTAAATAAATCGGATATTTGGTTTCGTTCATACATAAACAAATTTGTAGAATATTTTCATTAAAAACATTATTATATTTACGCGTGAAATCAAAGCGATAGATGTGTTGTTTAAATACACATTTTATTATTACATCGTTTTTATTACTGCGATCATATGGGTATACAGTGACAGCCTGATAATATATAATTCAATGTCTCACTTCGAAACTCCTGAGTTCAAATACTGACCGGCATCTGTTTTATTTTTTTAAACGTGCATTTTAAAATTAAATATCTTACTTGAAAGGTTAAAACACAGGAGTACAGTACAGTACAATTATCCATGATGTTTTTTTTATTAACGTGCATATTTCTCTATATACTACAACGCTATTAATAATCGCTGTAAATGATAGCAAGTCTAATTACCGCGACCGCCATTATGCAAAAGCAAAGATTTTGACAATTAATCAATATAAGTATCATTTACGTATATTTACTTTATGATGGTAGAATGACAATAATATTGATGTAACTTTCAGTAAATCAGCAGCAGGTACTCAGAAAGCTACGGATATTTTGATATCAATAATGATACAGTGTTGCCGTTGATTGTGAGCTAAAAATGAAGCTACACCGGGGGCTAATATGATATTAGAGTACAGTAAAAGTGCCAGACTTGAATACAGTAAAAAACTATTAGGAATTGCTGTTCCGAGCTTTCTTATATATATTTGAGATGTAGAATTTTTTCTTGTTTTTTGTACATGTCCTAAACATTACGTTCATATTCATGAGTTCAGCGTACATTAAAGAAAAATTTAAAGTATATATACATTTTTCTTGCACATACAGAGAATAATAAATTAATTGGTGTAACGTGGTCGTATACTCCCATCCCTTTTTGGATCACAAACACGATGTCACGTTGTTATAAAAA
Source organism: Mysoria ambigua (assembly GCA_018245875.1). Lineage (NCBI taxonomy): Eukaryota > Metazoa > Arthropoda > Insecta > Lepidoptera > Hesperiidae > Mysoria > Mysoria ambigua. The sequence goes on from DWEI01001655.1 coordinate 14,712, forward strand.
GTGATGGATAGTAGTGGAATGGTCATGTCACAGTAAATAAAACATCCAGTAATGTTTTATATCCAGGCGACGGTGGCCGCTTCGCGCCCCCCTCATGTATCTACTCTTCGCTCCGTTTGAACTCCTCGCCTTTTAGCTTCGGACACATTAAGGTGTCTCGCTGTAGTTCTATCTTACACATATATTCACATACCGGATTATTAGCGTAAAACTACGTATCTACCGCATAGCGGGAAATAACATAACAGTTAAAACGTGGGAGTGAACTGCACTTATCTGCCTACCTCTTTGGATATGACAGAACTGATGTTTCGTTATGACGAACGTTACACCACATGGATAAAAAATACTGCGTCAATAGATACAATTTAAGCATTTAAATAGAGTAGGCATTTACCTATGTTTTATATGACACAAATCCAGCCACTAACTCGAATGAGAAAGCACTCGGTCCCTTAACAACGTGAAGGCAATTTAAATAGCAAGAGAAATATAAGAAAGGAACGGACCAAAGCAAGTCTATTTTATTAAAGAATTAAGACACCCTTTACTCAATAGCTAAAAGGGTTAAACAAAGCGGATTTTTTTAAACGAAGGGATCGCTCTATCCCTAATGTCTCCTTGAAAAGAGTAGTTCAAATACATTTAACGATGTTGAGAAAATATGATCAAAGACCTAACGAGGCGAACACATAAAGAGGCTTGTCTGTTGTTGAAGACCTAATCATCAGCATGGTTACCATTTACGCAGATCTGCCTAGTTAACATTCACCAGAAGGACTTAAATTTTTGCGCTACTTGAGAATATTTTCTCAGAATTGATACCCTAATTGGAGTTATAGAGAAACTTTTGCTAGCAGTTGTCAAAGCACTACGAGCTCGCTTTTCAGTATGCTTTTCAAGTGATAATTTCTTTCCGATTGAGTGATGCCGCACTTAGTAATATGATCGCAACTACTGCCTATTAATAAGAGTACAACGCCCGGGGGTCGCGCCGAAATGAGCCGCGACGAACGGCGATATCAATTTAAAATATTTACCCTTGTTAAGTCTTTTGATGGAGACGCGCGAACCGCGACGAATCGGGATAAACAAATACATTAACATAATTATCAGTTTTACGCATTACCCTCTAAGAAGTGTTTTCTGAAAACAAAATAAACAGACGTTGAGCTATACATGCAGACTATATCAAACAAGTATTGCAAGGTAATAAAATATAAAAAGCTATTGAATAGGATAATTAATAAAAATGAAGTCGCCAGATGAATAATCACAACGTTAAACGCGATATGTATTACTATATTTTATTTTATTTTATTTTATTAACCAGGTCCACCAACACAGAAAACACAGTACATTCTTATAGTATT